>ML359495.1:65090-129780 GCA_005239505.1 Nicotiana paniculata
CTTTGCACATAATGAGACAGGCACATCAATACACCTTTCACAACCTCATATAGCACAGTAATATGACAATCAACTAGGACAAATCAAAGAGTAGAATCTTAAGTCTCAACACATTTGAACAATCAATTCACATATTATCAACAAGGTACACATGTCGTATGCTTGGACACAATATGGGGATTCTATAAAGGTTAAAGTTAGCCATACATACCTGGGGTCGAAATCCCTTTATAACTTTTACTCTCAAATCACCGGACCGACTAGCACCTTCAATCTAATTCCCAATGCGGTACATTTAAACTTAGAATTAGGAATCATGAACATATCTTGAACTCATTGGAGCTTTCTATCAAACCCTAGGTATTCCTTTTGATTAAATAACTCCTTTTTAGTGAAAGGTTACTCCAACCTATTTTCCATTACTAGATTATGATAAATTGGGTAAATGCATGCAAGATTCTTAACCCTATCTTCATGAACTATCCTACTCATGTTTTATTTTAACAAAAATCTGGAAATTAGGGTTAATGAAGTAGAATCTTACCCCTTAGAGTGAAGAAATTTGTGTCCTACTTGATTAGTTCCAAGCTTGAGTGATGAAGGAAGACCAATTTGATGAAGTTGGGACTTTCTCTCTCTAGAACCCACTCTTTCCTCTCTCTAATATATCATAAAATGGTTAAAAATTGAAGGGGAGGGGTGTTTTAATGAACTAGGGTCGGGTTTTAAAAATTAGAAAAATAGGGCCCGACACAAGAATGCGGTCAGGAATGCGATCACATTCCTGACATGCGGTCCACAGAATCGACCGCATGATGGCCCTCAAGATGGGCCAAAATTCCAAAACACGCTGCCTATGTATGCGACCATTGTGCGGTCCGCATATACGTTATGCGATCGCATAACTTCCCTCCCAAAATCGAAGGCAACAATGCGACAGATATGCGATCAGCATAGCTTAAATACGATCGCACATTGGACCGCATAGTTGACCTCAAATGGGGCAGTGATCTTCTCGTGTATGCGAACATTATGCGGTCCGCATACACTTTATGTGATAGCATAGTGCGTCGCATAACACCTACTTTCTGGAAAATTTTATTCTTTAAGTCTCGGGGTACTTTTTACTCAATTTAGGTCCGTTTTAAAATTTTCCACGATAAAAAAAACTCGGGGACTCATTAGGGCATTATTTTAAAATGAGAAAATTTTATGGGTCTTTACATTTATGACTTGCCGGGATGGTTGGTTTAGGTTTGGAAGGGTTCTCGTTGAAATCAGAACACTTAGTTTCTAATAGTAGCCTATGATGGCCAAGTTTCACTTGAGTCAATATTTTGAGTAAACGACCTTCGAACTGGAATTTGATGGTTCCAATAGGTTCGCATGATGATTTTGGACTTGGGCGTGTGTTCGGATTGGGTTTGAGTGATCTGAGAGCATTTCAGCGCTTAATGTTGAAAGTTGGTTCATTGGAATTTTTCTAGTTCTTTAAATATTGTTTGGAGTAGAATTTGGTGTTATCGAGGTCCATATGGTGAATTTTGTTTGGGAATAGGTCCATATGGTGATTTATGACTTATACGCAATTTGGTATCATTTTGAGTAGTCTAAGTATGATTCGGTGCGTGCGGAGCTAGTGGAGAAGTTTGAAGTGTATAAGTTGATTCAATTTGGTTTTCGGGTCCGACTCTTAGTTTTTTTGTTTTGATTTTTCTGAGAGTTCGAGCAGGTCCATTATCACGAACCAAAACGATGGTCGATGACGGGCACCCGGTACCTTACTCAACCGAGTACCGACATAACATATCTTTTCGTATCATGCTATCATAGGTAAATGAAACAGAAATGGTGTAGTAGTATAACTAGAATAAAACATGTAATATCAACTTGTATATAATACATATGTCCTATCAGACCAAAATGATCACTCGTATAATAAACATAGGCCGACAAGGCCATACAAACTCTCACGTCCATAACATCTGTCTACAAGCCTCTAAGAATACATAATATCATAAAGGTCGGGATAGGGTCCCGCCATTCCAATCAATACATGTACTAATCATACTGACCCAAGAAGAAACTCCGGAGAAAATAGAGCAAACCAACATCTTTCGCTGATCTGATGGCCTACTTGGACGACTCTCGACCTGTCTATCGGAACCTACGGGCATGAAACACAGCATCCCCAGGAGAAAGGGATGTCAATACAAATAATGTACCGAGTGTGTAAGACACATAAATAAGTACATAACAAACATGGAAGAAATGTAGAGTAAATGACTAAACATGTAAGCCTGGATAACTCTATAAATCATGAAATATAGTTATAGTGCCATACATATGCGTATGAATGTGTAACAACCCATCCGATCGTTTCATGAGATTAGGCTTGTTTCCCCTGTTTCTGCCTCATCATATGTTTCTTAGCCTATTTATGTTGTGTTGGTTCGGTTGTTTCGGGTTCGGAGTGATCGTGGTGAGAGCAGAGACACTTAGTCTCTTAAAGCATCTTAATAGTTGAAAAAGTCAACTAGGAGTTGACTTATTGGTAAACGACCTCGGAATGTGGATTTTATGGATTGGATAGCTTCGTTAGGTGATTTGGGACTTAGGAGTGTGTTCGGAATGAAGTTTTGATGTCCGATGTAGAACTATGCTTGAATTGGCGAAAGTTAGTTTTGGTGATTTTCGGTCGGCAATGGAAAATAGACTACATGGGTCGGAATAGAATTCCGACAGTTGGAGCAGGTTCGTAATGTCATTTTGGATATGTGTACAAATTTTCAGGTCAATCGGATGTGTTTTGGTTGGTTTCGGCGTCATTGGCAAAATTTAGAAGTTTCAAAGTTCATAGGCTCGAATTTGATGTGATTTTAGTGTTTTTGCGTTGTTTTTGGTGTTTCGAAGGCTCGTCTAAGTTCGAATGTGATTAAGGGATGTGTTGGTATGTTTGGTTGGGGCCCCGAGGGGCTCGAGATTGATTTCGGATGGTTAACGTAGGGTTGGACTTAGGAAATTGCAGCAAAATTACTGTTGTTGTCATTTTGCTAGTGTGGCCGCATCTGCGGAAGGGGAGCCTTAGGTGGCACGGCTGCAGGTGCGGGAAGAGGCCAGGCTGGAGGAGTCTGCAAGTACGAGGCATGGGGCGCACTTGCGAAGTCGCAACTGCAGCTGAGGCTCCGCAGGTGCGAGAATTGGACTGTTAGTGGACTTTCGCAGGTGCGCACTTGGACCGCAGGTGCGCACTTGGACCGCAGGTGCGGGTCCGTAGGTGCGAGAAATGGTTTGCAGCTGCAGGTTAACTGGACAGAAAATATAAATAGGTGCCTCCGCAAAATTTTGGGCATTTCTTCCATTGTTGCATGCGGTTGAGCTGGTATGAGAGCAAATTGAAGCAGAAATTTGAGGTTCTTCAGTGGAGGTAAGTTTCCCGGATTAAAAACTCGTTCTATGTTATTTTGTGATGGATTAGGCTTGAAATTTGAGGAAATTAAAGTGAAAAAGTTTGGAAAAATGGCAGGAAGTTTGGAAAATACTTTTGGTGATTTGAGCGGGCAATATTGGTCCGATTGTGGTGTTCTTCGTATGTGTAGAATCGTGGGAGGATGAGGATTCTAGGTGATGTAAATTTTATATAATTTCGAGACGTGGGCCTGGGGCTCGGGTTTGGCCGAATTTTGAGAATTTTGTATAAATTGATAGATTTTGATTGGGTTTTGTTCCTTTAGCGTATATTGATGATGTTAATCTGGTTTTGGTTAGATTCGGAGCAATCAGGAGGCGATTTGAGGAGCAAGAGCATCGCGGATTAGTAAGTAATGGCTATAAATCTTGTCCTGAGGGTATGCAATCCCGGACTTCATGTTTCTTACTATTTTTAGAATGGCGCACATGCCGGATGACGAGTATATGGCGCGCACTAATTTTTGGATTGGATTTGGTCCTCTCCGTGACAACTATTAAGTTATGTATTTTACACTAAATCATATGTTAAATTGTGTTAAAAAAAACTATTGCTATATTCCGTCTATAAGCCATGTTTGGGGCATTGTGCCGACTTGTTTGGACCCCTTAGGGGCTTTTTTTTTTACTGTTATTTCCTCACTGTTGATTTATGATTTACACTCAGTCATATTGTGCTTAACTGTTTTCGAAACTCAACCTTATTTACACTATTTTGAGATATAAAATTATGCTTTTGGGTCGAGTATACCGTTTTACTTATACGACCGAGGGGCTTTTGAGAGTTTCTGACTGAGTGAGGCCGAGGGCTTGATTGTGAGGATATGATACACCACGAGGTGGCTTGATATTAGCGCTTGGGCTGAAGGAGCCCCTCCGGAATCTGTGCACACCCCCAGTGAGCGGGTACCTATTGAGTGCGAGTGTCGAGTGACGAGTGACTGTGAGGCATGAGTGACAGTGAGGTTGCCCGAGGGGCTGATACTGAGTGGCTGTGAGGTGCTGAGTGATGTTCTGCCCGAGGGGCGATTTATGATACATGTTCTTCCCGAGGGGCTATTTATGACTTATTTCATTTTACACTAAATTCTTCAGGTATTTTTATTTCTGAAATTGTTGGAAAACACATTTTTCAAAGGATTTTACTGAAGTTGGCTTTTAAGGCATGTTGATTTGATACATATATATATATATGTACATATTTTTGAAAAGAAAGGTTGTGCATATTGTGAACTGATGATTTTATTTTTATGTGTTTCTTGCCGCTTAGACTTGATTTATTTTCATTACTACTGAGTTGGCGTACTCACATTACTCCCTGCACCCCTGTGTGCAGATACAGGTGCTGACACCGAGCATTTGCAATCTATTCCGTGCAGAGCCGGAGTTCGGGACATAGAGGTAGTTGTTCAGCGTCCGCAGCATCTCAGTTTTCCCTTCTTATGTTGTACCTAGTTATTTGTTCGGAGGTTTTATATTATAATAGTAGACTTTTTGGTGTATTCCTTAGATGCTCATGACATGTTGACTCCGGATTTTGGGGATGGTTTAGACTGTTTAACTATTTATTTTTCTTAATAGAGTCAGTAATTTTATATATGTTTATGAATTGTTGAAAATGAGTTGAGATTTTTGGAAAGAAATTGTAAATATGTGAATTGGCTAGCCTAGTTCCACGATAGGCGCCATCACGGCCGGTTTAGGATTTTGTGGTCGTGACAGAATGTCATGTCGTGCATAGGTACATGTTTCATAACATCATCAGGCCTCTGAGGGAATCCCATCATATCATCTCGGTCACTGTGGGCATAATCATCAATGTATACCAGCTGATCAGGTAGTGGTGCGTATATAACGCCATAACCTTTCCCATATCCCATATACATATATATACGCGTATATAACGCCATCTAGTCATGAGTCAATGTGCATGTATAAATGCATGAAATTCATATGCAATACGTTAATAAAATCTCTCGGTACGTCATAAGACCATTATGCCTCTGATTAATATCATGAATTAAACTTTACCAACTTACGTATTTTTCAGACCCATGAACAGATGATAGAATAATATGACACGTGGGCAATCAAGAACATAAGCATCTCTAGTAGTTCTATGAATAAAGTCATTTATAGAAATTGTGCATTTGCTCATTTCGTTTGTGTCATATAGATCATGTCCAAAGAAATAAGGGATAGTCTTAACATACCTAGAGTAGGAAAAAATCCGTATGATGTTCTTGGAAAAGGTTGCAACATACTCCTTTAGAATCGCAAAATTTTATGTTGCTAAAGTTGAAATAATTCTTGTTGGATTTATTTTGGTTGCAAGAATTCAAGTTTTTCTTTTGTGGGAAGTTGGAAATTGCTAACGTTCCTCTCCAATTCACAATTGACGTTCTTACCTTTTCACAACTTATAAGAATTTCTTATAAGTTGGATTGGAAAGAGAATGTTGAATTGGAAAGAGAATGGTTGAATTAAGAAATTTGTTTAAAATGGTATATAGTGTCTGTTTGATACCAAAATATTGCAAGACATTTTGTTAGAAAGAGAATGTTGATAGCTTAAATTGGCTAGGCACCTTTATATTTAATTTCAATTGAAACAATTTGTAAAGATGACTAATCCTAACTTTTTTCTACGTGTTTTTAATGAAAAAAAGTATTGTCCAAGTGTCTTTATAATTAGTAGCCTTAGTTAATATTCATTAGGTCTTTCTCCCTTTGCTGCCACGTGGGAGGCTTTATCCTTATCCAAAGTTTGTAATTAATCCACCACTAGTTATTAATTAACTAGGTAATGTCTCATTACCCAATAATTAACCAATTGCCCACATAATTGAGAATTATTTCCACTTACTTAAAATACTACTCACTCTTCACATACCTCATACACCTTATTATCATGGTCATGCGGTACCTCGTACGACACTAGTCCATAAATACCGAGTATTTTAGCTCGGGCAGTATTTTATCCCAACATGCCAAATTTGGACGAAAATTCATTTTTTTTATTGCTCGCCCTCTCACCATCACGAATTTACTTATCACTTGTTTGAAATAGCATAATTCTTATAATCTCAAAAAATCCCATTCCTGATCTTACGTCGATTAACTTACAACAAAACTTAAACATACAAAAATGCGGGATGTAACATCATTTCCCCCTTTGGAACATTCGTCCTCGAATGATTAGTGATTCACTTATCATTCTCATAACCCATAGTTCTTACGAATACATTAGTACTCCTCTTGTCATCTAGGCAATTGTTCTGTGAATAAGTCCAAGGGCTAGGGCATTCCTCCCTTTAGTCCCCTTCCTCATACCACGGCTTGTGGTCTGGATCTTTCCAATCTCGTAATATCATGCAACCTGTACGACTTTGACCTTGTATGTGCGCCAACACGAATCTTCTCCCCTTTTTTTCTCTAGCTTCTAGTCAATCTCTAGGCCTCACTTTGCAAACATATACAGAGCTTGGTGAAATGTCCCTCTGGGCATTTCTAGGTATACTAAAGTTCTTTGCTAGGTATTTTGTTGAAATAACGATTATTTCTACATCTTGTTTCATAGAACCGACTATCTAACCATGTAATTTTTACTGTAACTAGGTAGGTCATACTATACCATAATTCTTACTTCGATTTATCGCTTCTGAGGTCTGCTGTTACATTCCCGCTTACTCTTATTTGTTATCCAATATGTATAAATCTAAGTCCTTTAATGCCTCATCAGTACTGTTCATCTTAAGAATGATGGCTTAATCTCATCTCATACTTTGTAACTTTTGGCCATCCATTGTTAATTCGCCTCAATATTAATCTACAATATACCCTTGATAACTTGAAACTTCTTACATCATGCCTTGCCACTAGAGCTTATGTTGCCTCGAGGAATATTTGAAGTGATTTTCCTTATCCACTTAGGGGTGATATTGTACTTCAATAATCGTATCTTATAGAATCTCAATGTGATTCACCTTACATTTTTAATTCCGTAAAATCTATGAAATCCTCTTCAAATCATTACTCAGTCGAAGGTCCAAACGTCATCCTTTATCTATCACAATCACACTTTCATTCTACTATTATGGTAGCGTTCCATATTTTCTAAATGCCATTAGTCTTAGACTCATTTGAGTTCATTTAGGCTATCCTAAACCTTGTATAACTTATAGAAACCATCAGCTCTTCTTGTTTTCGTGGGCTTAATCTTGAGGACTTATCCATTCTCTTCACCTTCTCACTTTCCCTTTCTTATCCGTACTCCTATCTTCCTAAAACCTTGTCGCTTTACCATACTTTAGCTTGCGACCTACACTTATCTATTTATATTACTCGCATCCTTCTTTCAACTTGCTTGCATCATAGGTTTCCTTGTGTTATTCTGGAACATTATCTAAGACATCACACCATCTCTAACTCGTCTTTACTCTTTTAACTAGACCTCTCAGTACCTAGAAGTCATAGGCTGGAAGATAATTCCTGGATGATGAATCCCCGTGCTTCTAGCCTTCTATCCGCAGTATGGACTAGACCTTCTGCATTTGAATATTTCGTACGTTGTTCACCTTTACCTTACTACTTTAAAAGTTTGCATTGTATCTTCTATTTCTTTCATGACCTTCCTTCCACAAAGATAAAATTCACGTCCTTAATTTGAAGCTCTATTATAATACTTGCACCTATGGTGCATACACAACCCGATGGGAGCTTCATACTGACTCCTTATGAGGTCGGTACCCTTGTAATGGGCTTTAACTTTATATCTGTTATAAAACATGGCTAGTGTACTATTTTTCTTGTACCTCTGATATTTAATAGTAATCCTGCAATATTCTGAATCACGATGTCTATAATTTTCTGAGTTCAGTAATCAAATTCCTAATTTACTTTGTTGATGTAACTATTTAGTTTCTTTCTCTGTTTGATCAGCCTTTATGCTTAAGCTATCTTCCGATTTGTGGCTCAAAGTGCTTTCCCGAAGTGTACATTCTGTACATTCCCGAACGCCCATCACGGTCTACCTTGGGGCTGTACAAAATTGATGATCGTCATGGAAAGGCAGGAATTTTCCAAGGACACGTGGTTAGGACTGATAAGGTCTGCAAGGGATAGTACAAATCCGTATTAGGTCGTTATACAATTGTACCATTAGAAATGTACCATATTAGGGTTTTTCCCTTCTTATATAAAGGGGACTCCAATCATTTGTAAAGGCATGAATCACTTCACTGCAATAGAACATTCTACTCTGCTCTTCTTGTTTAGCGTGCTCAACATCATTCCTCAACTTTATCATTCTTCCTTTACTGTTCATAATTTATTGTTAAAGACTGACCTCGAGACCCCCAAGGTTACCGAGCTCGAGGCCCCCAGTTCTGTGACAACATTGGTTTGGCGATCACATTCTTCTTACTTACACTTATTATTTCTTTATTATTTACTAGTATTGAAATAAATCGCATATTTTAAGAACCACAAATCAAGTATAATTGTTAACACCATTTTTCGAGGTAAACAATTTGGCGCCCATCGTGGGGCTAAAGATAATAGTGATTATTTTGGTGCTAGTTTTCTGATAACACAAGTTATTCTTTACACTTTTTCTTGTCCAAAGATTCTTTGATCTCAGGTTGAAATATGTCTAACTCAGCAAACACCCTAGAAATGAAATTCTTGGTTTCCATGGAGAAAACAGTGCAACGGCCCCAAAGGCCGGTGTGCCACCGCTAAACCCTGGGGTAGCACCAGCACCAAACCCTGTCGATGTAAGTTCACACACTACTTTGAATGTCGATTTGGGTACTAATATTGAGGAAAGTGTATGTGGAGGGGACCAACCTGATGCATAAGGGACACATGCTCGAAAGGAAGGAGAAGTTAATCTACAAGTAATCTTTGAAATGTTGCAAGCACAACAAGTTGCTATCGCTCAATTCTAGAGTCAGCAAAAGACTCCGAGCACAGCAGGACCGGAAATGACTCCCTGAGTTGAGCCAGCATCAGAAAGATCGAGCAATAATGGGTTAGTAACTGACCCCACCATCATGAGGATGCTCGAGGAACTCACTAAAAGGGTCGAGTCGGGAGAAAAGAAGATAGAGGATAACGACAAGAAAGTAGAAACCTACAACTCGAGGGTCGACCAGATCCCCGGAGCACCTCCGGTTTTGAAAGGACTGGATTCAGAGAAGTTCGTGCATAAACCATTTCCATCAAGTGCGGCTCCCAAGCCCATTCTGAAGAAGTTCAGGATGCCCGATATCCCAAAATACAACGGGACCACAGCTCCCAACGAGCATATTACCACATATACGTGTGGTATAAAAGGAAATGACTTTAAGGACGACAAGATCGAGTCTGTCCTGTTGAAGAAATTTGGATAACCATTGTCCAAGGGGGCTATGATGTGGTACCATAACCTCCCCCCGAATTTAATAGATTTGTTTGCCATGTTGCCAGACTGATTTGTAAAGGCACATGTTAATGTCATAAAAGTTGCTACAAGGAAGTCCGATGTGTTTAAAATCAAACAAAGAGAGAACGAGATGTTAAGGGAGTTCGTATCCCATTTCCAGGTGGAGCGAATGGAACTACCACCAGTCTCCAATGACTGGGCAGTGCAAGCCTTCACTCAGTGTTTGAATGAACGAAGCTCAATAGCTTTAAAGCAGCTGAAGCAGAACTTGATCGAGTATCCCGTCGTAACTTGGGCAAATGTTCACTACAGGTATCTATCAATAATCAAGGTCGAGGATGACCAATTGGGAGCCCCCTCAGGCTCGGTACATCCAAGTAGGCTATTAGCAAAGGAATCAAGAAACGTAGAAAGGGAGCCGAGGGAAAATAAGGAGAGATACTGACCATATATCGAAGACTGAAGAAACACTTCGAGGACTAATATACCTCAAAATGATCGAAGGGTGGATCGAGGCCAGAGCTCCTGGGGACTCATAAGCAAAACCGAGTTCGACAGGCACTCGGGACCGTTGGAGGTACCCCGATTGTTAGAGTACAACTTCAACATTGATTCCTCAGACATCGTATAATCCATAAGCAAGATTAGAGAAACAAGATGGCCCAAGTCCATGCAGTCAGATCCTTTCCATAGGAACCCTAACTTAGTGTGCAACTAGCATGGCACTCACGGTCATAGGACCAAGGATTGCAGACAGCTTCGAGAGGAGGTAGCCAGATTGTTCACCGAAGGGCACCTTCAAGAGTTCCTCAGCCACCGAGCAAAGAATCATTTTCGAGAGAGAGATGTAAATAGGAAGAATAAACAGGAGGAGTCGCAGCATGTCATTCATATGATCATCGGCAGAGTCGACATCCCACAGGGACCTATCTTCAAACGAACAAAAGTATCCATCACAAGGGAGAAGCGATCCCCGGACTACATTCCCGAAGACACCCTCACCTTCAACGAGGAAGACAACGAGGCCTTATCATAACCTCATAATGATGTACTGGTAATCTCTATCCTTTTAAATAAAATTTAAGTTAAATATGTGCTCGTGGATCTAGGTAGTTTGGCCAATATAATCAGGTCAAGGGTCGTGGAGCAGCTCGGTTTGCTGACCAAGTCATACCTGCCTCTAGAGTCCTGAATGGATACAACATGGCGAGCGAAACAACGAAGGGGGAAATCATCCTCCCAGTCAACGTGGCCAGAACCATACAAGCCACAAAATTTCATAACATCGAAGGTGACATGAGGTATAACGCCTTACATGGAAGTCCATGGATTCATAACATAAGGGCGGTACCGCCAACTCTTAATCAAATGATGAATTTTCCAATGAAGGATGGTGTGAAAACGGTGTTTGGAGAGCAGCATGCAGCCAAAGAGATATTCGATGTGCATGAATTGGCACCAGTATCGGCTCCATCTACCTTAGAGAAGTCAAAAGGCGAACAGATAGCTAAATAGCAATCACAGCCCACACCCCCGATTGAGCCCGAGGAACAGGTGATCGATGAACACGTGGTCGAGGACGGAGAAGAAAACTTCCTCACTTCCCTAGCCTTCTTTGCCCCCGAGGAATCAGATGCAGCGAAGTCCACTATCGAAGAACTCGAGCAGGCTGTATTGATCGAGCATCTTCCAGAACAAAAGGTATACCTGGGGACGGGACTAACCCCCGAACTTAGGAAAAAAATTATTCAATTTCTTATTGATAACATTGTTTGCTTCGCTTGGTCCCATTTAGATATGATAGGGATCCCACCGGAGGTAACCATGCATTGACTAAGTGTCGATCCCAGGTTCAAACTGGTGAAGCATAAAAGGAGGCCTCAATCCGAGGTAAAGCATAAATTCATCAAAGATGCGGTAACTAAGCTTCTTAAAATAGGATCCATTAGGGAGGTAAAATACCCCGAATGTCTAGCTAACGTAGTAGTAGTACCAAAAAAGGGAAATAAACTGAGAATGTGTGTGGATTACAATGATTTGAACAAAGCATGCCCTAAAGATTCTTTCCCACTACCAAACATTGACTGTCTAATCGATGCTACAGCTGGCCACGAGATCCTCACTTTTCTTGACGCCTACTCCGGGTACAATCAAATTCAGATGAACCCGCATGACCGGAAAAGGCTTTGTTTATCACGAAGTATGGCACATATTGCTATAATGTAATGCCCTTCAGGATAAAAAAACGCAGGAGCTACATACCAACGCCTAATTAATAAGAAGTTCGAACATAAAATAGGCAAGTCTATGGAAGTTTACATTTATGACATGTTAGTTAAGTCCCTAGGCACAGAAGACCATTTGACTCATTTGCAGGCAACATTCGATATCCTAAGAAGATACAACATGAAGTTCAACCCCGATAAATGCACTTTTAGAGTCGTCTCGGGTAAGCTTTGGGCGTCATGGTGTCAAACAGGGGGATCGAGATCAACCCCGACAAAATCAAAGCCATCAAGGAGATCACCGTGGTGAATAATATGAAAGCAGTACAGCGACTGACCGATCGGATAGCAGCCTTAGGTCGATTCATCTCGAGGTCATCGGATCGGAGTCATCACTTTTTCTCCATTCTCAAGAAGAGAAACACCTTCGAGTGGACTCCGGCATGCCAACAGGCCTTGAAATAATTAAAAGAGTATCTCTCGAGCTAACCTTTGCTCCATACCTCGAAGGAGAATGAAACACTATACTTGTATTTGGCCGTGTTCGAAGTTGCGGTAAGTGGCGTGTTGGTTCGAGATGAACCAGTTACAAAATTCCCTGTTTATTACGTAAGTCGGACCCAAGGAGATGCTGAAACTAGGTATCCCCACTTAGAAAAATTGGCTCTTGCATTAGTAAGTGCTTCTAGGAAGTTAAAACCATACTTTCAATGTCATCCTATATGTGTGTTAACTACATATCCACTTCGAAACATCTTGTATAAGCCCGAATTATTGAGCCGATTGCACAAAATGGGCCATCGAACTTGGAGGGTACGATATCAAATATCAACTTCGAACGGCTATCAAGTCTCAAATTTTAACAGCCTTCGTGGATTTGTACCTACCCTTGTGCCCGAAGTAGAAAAAGAACTCCTATTAAAAATAGGCACATAATCGGGGGTATGGACCTTCTTCACTAATGGTGCCTCGAATGTGAAAGAGTTTGGGCTCGGTATAGTTCTAAAACCGCCTACGGGCGGAAAAATTAGGCAATCCATAAAAACATCAAAGTTGACTAACAATGAGGCCGAGTATGAGGACATGATTGCAGGTCTAGAACTAGCCAAGGTCCTATGAGCAGATGTCATCGAGGAAAAATCTGACTCTCTTTTGGTAGTTAACCAGGTAAATGGAAGCTTCGAACTCCGAGAAGACAGGATGCACAAATACTTAGACAACCTTCAAGTGACATTGCATCCCTTTAAAGAGTGGACCCTTGTCCACATACCTCTAGAACAGAACAGCGAGGTCGATGCACTCGCGAACTTGGGTTCATCTGTCAAAGAAGATGACATAGTCCCGGGGACTGTCGTACAACTATACTAATCGATGATTGAAGAGGGCCATGCCGAAATCAACTCAACGAGTCTAATATGGGATTGGAAGAACAAGTACATTGACTACTTGAAACATTGGAAGCTCCCCACGGACCCAAAGGAATTGAGGTCCCTTCGAGCCAAAGCAGCCTGATTTACACTCGATGAGAATGGAACAATGTACAGAAGCACCTTCGACGGACCACTAGCAGTATGCTTGGGACCAGGGGACACCGACTACGTGCTACGGGAAATCCACGAAGGTACTTCTGGAAAGCACTCCGATCCCGATTCTTTAGTTCGAAAAGTAATCAGAGCAGGTTATTACTGGGATAGCATGGAAAGGGATACCAAGGAGTTCGTTTGAAGATGTGACAAATGCCAAAGATTCAAATTGATGATACATCAACCCGGTGAACAACTACACTCAGCACTATCCCCGTGGCCATTCATAAAATGGGGGATGGACATCGTCGCCCCTACAACCGGCACCAGGTAAAGCTAGATTTATCGTATTTATGACTGTCTACTTCTCAAAATGGGTAGAAGTGCATGACTTTGAGAAGATAAGAGAAAAAGAAGTCATAGACTTCATACGGGACCACATAATATGCCGATTCGGGATCCCCTCCAAGATTACATGTGATAATGGGAAGCAGTTCATCGGCAGCAGATTGACAAAATTCCTCGAGGATCCTAAAATTAAAGGATCCTGTCGACGCCTTACCACCCAAGTGAAAATGGTCAGGCTGAGTCCACAAACAAAACTATCATTCAAAACTTAAAAAAGAGGTTAGAGAATTCAAAGGGGATGTGGAGAGAAGTGTTGCACGAAGTACTGTGGGCATATCAAACAACTTTGAAGTCGAGTACAGGGGAGACCCCGTTCTCTTTGATATATGGGGCTGAGGCATTGATACATGTTGAGGTCGGGGAACCAAGCGTCAGATTTCAGCATGCCACCAAGGACTCAAACAACGAGGACATGAACACCGCCCTCGAGCTACTATATGAAAAGCGCGAGGCCGTACTAGTTTGAATGGCCACTAAAAAACAAAGGTTCAAAAGGTACTACAACAGAAGAACGAACATCCGCTACTTCGGTGTCAGGGACATAACTCTAATGAATGTCACCATCAACACTCGAAACCCAAAGGAAGGGAAGCTAGGCCCTAGTTGGGAAGGACCGTACCGCATCCTCGGAGTAGTAGGAAAAGGGTCCTACAATCTTAGCACCATGGAAGGCAAGAAACTGCCAAGAAATTGGAACATATCGATGCTCAAACGCTGTTATTGCTAAGGTATAACATTCTCCCTTTTTGTTTATATTTCATACCAACATTTGTACAGGGGTTCGATTGAAAGGAATTGATCACCCTTCAGCTCGAAGACCTTTGGTTTTAAAGCATGCGTTGCACTCTTGTTCCCTTAGATCGGGTTTTATCCCAAATGGGTTTTACCGGCAAGGTTTTTAACATGGCAACATCTATATGCTACCTAAGGAAAACTCATCAAGTATTCAAGGCTTCTTTTTCAATCAACCTCGAATACTGGGGGGCATCACCCTCGGAGGTTACCTTTTCAAAGAAAACAAGCTATGCCAAAGAGGCCCTCGATAGGAGAATGTTGTAATAGACAAAACGGTCAAATGAACCATGTCCATGTAGAATAGTTGAGCCCCCGAGGGCAAAAATACTGACGCATTATTCGAAGAAACATTCTTATTTATCAAAAATCTTTGTGCCTCAAAGAAGTTTACTGTTTTCACATGAAACGGATCAAGGGCCAAGTACTCTCAAACACATGGGGATTGTCATCAACAATCAACTTAACGAGTCATCAAAGACTCGAACTCATGAGACCTCAAAGAGGCAATATCGAATCATAAGACCTCAATGAGGCAACATCAAACTTATAAGACATCAACGAGGCATACTCAAACTTATAAGACCTTAAAAAAGACATACGCCCGATATTAAGGCCAAGGCTATATATTCAAACTTGTAAGACCCCTAAAAAGGCATACCCTCGATATTAAGGCCGAGGTCATCTCACCCGGGGACTAAAGTCTACGGCCAAATATAAAGACTATGATCATATGAAAAGGCTACGGCCGAGATGATGCGGCTGAGAGACGTCCGACTTCCATCATAAAACTAAAGGCTTTCAAATAAAATGAAAAAACCGGTTAATCAGGCTACCCTCGGCATAAGCAAATGAGCTTCGATAATATCAGTGCCGAATAATGTAAAGGCTTCGAAAAAATCTGCCTTTGAGAGAACCTCACGAGGTACTCAATTATCATCGAACATCGACTTGTAATTGAGGTTCCTATCAATCGAACCATCAAAAAGTCAGATGAACATAAAAACATGCCAAGGCATAACAAAAACAAATTTTAAAAAAAGTCTTTTGCCAAAATGGGGCAAAATTGTAGCCATTTTAGAGGTCAAATTAACCCAATCTAAAGATATCCTAAGGGCCGATATGTAAGAGCCTAAGGGCTAAATTGAAAAGAGACTAAGGGCCAAACTGAAAAGAGCCTAAGGGTCGAATTGAAAAGAGCCTAAGGGCCGATGTTTTAAAACCTAAGGAATGATACCTAAAGAACATAAAGGTCAAAGCGCATTGTGCTCGAGAATTCACCTAAGTTCGGAATTGTAAGTCTGAGCTAAATCTTAGCTTGAAGATCAAACCCTAAGTGGTCACTTATTATCGGCTATCTATCAAAGCACAAAAACCTAAGGGTTTTATATCCTAAGTCCAACACAATTGAATGATCGTCGACAAGCATCAAATTTCATAAGAAAAGGCAAGAGGGAAATTAACTCAAAGACAGAACAAACATTTCTTTATATAGAGATAATAGTACAAAAGTACATTTACAATACTCCCGCATGGAGCCTTTTACAAAAATCAAAGAAGACTTAGTCTACTCTCTGGGATTTTGTCTCCATAACCCCCCCCCCCCCCNAGAAAGGAGGTACTTGGCACCAATCTCGCCTGCCTTGGCCTGCTCTATCTCCTCGGAGAGATCGAAGCCCTTGGCATGGATCTCCTCGAGGGTTTCCCTCTGGGATCTGCATCAGACATAGTCGTTGCTTCTCTTCTCTCAGTCAGAGGCCCCCCTCAACTCTATTTGAGCATCAGTAGCATCTTTCAAATAGATGGCTACCATCTTGTCGGCTTTGGCTTGTATCTCCTTCGCTTCGTCTCGGGCTTCCACGACCTCGAACTTCACCTTCGTGAGACCAGTCTTGAGTTCAGTTATCCTGCCCGCCTAAACTGAATTTCTCTCTCGAGCATTACGAAGTTGAATTTCGAGAGCAGACACTTTTTCCAATTCATCTTTTTTGGCCGACGCGAGGACGTCCATTTGTGCCTTCCATTCATCGTATTCGGAGTTGACTTGGGCAACCTCGCCCTGAAGATGTTCCATCATTAACCTTCTACTGCAACTAATTCATTGAAGTGTTAGACTCCGAAGATGGGAGAAGGATCCCGTATTTTTCCGAAATAGAAGTTACCTGCTTCACTAGCTTGTTCTCATACACACGTGCTCTGTCCAACTTATATCGAAGATGCCTCAACTCCCTTTCTTTTTTTTCCACATAAAAGCCTGAGGGAAATCTCCTCATTTGAGAACCTACGCAACTCAGCCTCACAACGACACAGCTCAGTCTTAAACTTGTCGAAGGCCCACAGAAAGGAAAGTTCGATTAGATAAAGGAGGAAAGTATGAAGTTAGAAAGGTTGTGGAGCTATTAGAAACTTACAATTGAGCAAAGCCGTTGAGCCGCCTCGAAGATCAAGTTTGCATCTGCTGGTTCGTCCTCATCGACCCTAGTAAAGCAACCCTGAAAAGGGTCGTTTTCACTAAGGACTCTGCCTAACTCGGGCGTCTTCAGGTCCCGAGCGTCCCTTATAGTATTTTTGGAGAACGATGGAAATGACGGTGAGTGAACTGCACTCACGACCTCGGTAAAATCACCCGAGGCGCTCTGATTGGGCTGAGGTGTGTCGCAGCCCACTCCCTTCGAGGTATTTCCCGAAGTCTGAGAGGCAGTTTCCAAGTCAGGCGATGAAGGGCCTTCGTCCCTTCTTTATTTTGGAATTCCTCCCTCAAGGCTAGGGGCCTTGGAAGGCTTTCTGGTTTGATTCACCAGTGTCAAACCCTCTATCTCATTGTCATCATCGCCCACGGACCGGCGGGCAAGGAAAATCCTACTTGATGACCACATTCTTCTTGCGCCTTCGAGCAGGATCCGTTTTTCTTTGAGCGTCCTCGCTCTTCGAGCATCTTTTCCTCTTATTGTCTTTCTTCTGATTTGAAGACGAGGGTTCTTCTTCCTCCCCGGTGGGGCGGCCTTATCTCAGAAAACTCACCAATACCTGTGACCAAGAAGTTAGATCATATGAAGAAAGGTATTTTCACTAAGGAAGAAGTAGTGTAACACGTACCATGGTGCTTCGCCTCCCACTTTCCCTTCGACAAATCCCACCACTTGCGTTTGTCATATGTCAAAGTAGTTTCCAATTTGCGAACCCAGTCCGCGAGATTGAGGACCGCGTTAGGCATCCAAGGGACCGCTGCGAGAAGAGAAAAGGAACAGTAATACGAAGTCTAGTAAAATTAATGAGAGGGAAATAAAGCACAACTTGTTACTTACGTGTGAAGTTCCATTTCTCGAGGAATGGTAGGATCTCCGTGGGGATGACGTCGATGGTCCTCACTTAGATGAATCGGCTCATCCAGCCTCGATCCCTATCCTCATCGTTACTAGCAAAGTATTTGGTGGACCGGCGTTGGAGTTTCACTAGACCTTGGAAATACTGAAGTCGATACAATTGAATGACGTGGTTGAGGGTGAACTCGATCTCGGCCTTTCCAGCAAAAAACCCCCATCATTAGCATCATCCGCCAGAAAGATGGATGGATCTGGGCCAGGTTAACTTGGTACCTTTGGCATAACTCGAGCACGAGGGGATCGAGGGGGCCTAATGTAAAGGGATATGTATACATGGTCAAAAACCCCTCTACGTGGGTCGTAATATCCTCTTTATGATAGGGTATTTGCAGGACGACCTCTTCCACCCATCTGCACTCTCTCCTCACAGCTTCGAGGTGCCTCTCCTCGATTGATCTTATATACATTGAGGCGTGTTCCCGACGGCCAGGGACATCGGGGTTTTTTCTATGTCAAAGTCCTTCTTCGAGGAAAAGCTGCTCGGTGAGATCATTGAGCGTCAGCGGTTTGCCACGAGCCAGGCGGGAAATAGAAGTGGAGGTTACTTCTTTCTGAGGAATGGATTTGGATGTTTTAGTCATAATTTCTTTAGAAAATGAAGGAGAAGATGTAAACACCAATGCAACTTTGAACTAATATGGTGGAAGAACTGATGGTGAAAGGGAAGTTATAGAAGAAAATTGTTGCTGCAGAATGGTAAAGTTCTTAATGAGATAGGGAAGCAAGTATATATAAGAGAAAAATGTGAATGTTGACATTAATGGCCGACCATCCCTGACGACCAATTATAGCTTTTGGGGAATAGAACTGGCGGGGCACTTCAGTCATTTCGGTGCTTACGTCCTAGGAGTGATGTAATCATAAAAAGAATCGAAGGGTCAAGAATTCAAAATTGTTTCTTATCATTTCATTCCAAGAAATGCGGCGACTATTGGTATACGGCTGAGATCGGAGGAGCCCGGTTTCGAGGTCTTTATTATGCTTCATTCCCAAGCTCGAACAGTTCAAAGTGAAGTCTGAATCCAATCCAAGAATGTACACTTCAAGAAAGCACATTGAAGGCCCATCACAGTCTACCTCGGGGCTGTACAAAATCGATGACCGTCATGGGAAGGGGGGAATTTTCCAAGGACACATGGTTAGGACTGATAAGATCTGCAAGGAATAGTACAAATTCGTACTAGGACGTTATATAGTTGTACCAATAGTATTCTTTGTCATAATTAGAAATGTACAATTTTTCCCCTATTATATAAAGGGGACCCCAATCATTTGTAAAGGCATGAATCACTTCACTGCAATAGAACATTCTACTCTGCTCTTCTTGTTTAACGTGCTCAACATCATTCCTCAACTTTATTTTTCTTCATTTATTGTTCTTTCTTTACTGTTCATAATTTATTGTTAAAGACTGACCTCGTGACCCCCGAGGTTACCGAGATCGAGGCCTCCAGTTCTATGACAACATTGGTTTGACTATCACATTCTTCTTACTTACGCTTATTATTTCTTGATTATTTACTAGTATTGAAATAAATCGCATATTTTTAGAACCACAAACCAACTATAATTGTTAACACCATTTTTCGAGGTAAACAAATACTTTGATTGCCTTCCTAATGGCACTTTATTTTATCCCTATAACACGCATACAGTACCTTTAACTACCCTGGCTCCTATTTGAATATATCTCAAGTATTATAATGACATTACTGTGAGGCTGAATTCTCCATGTTGGGTTTTACTATGTTTATCTTACACGATTTGATGACTCGTCGGTAACCTCCTGTCTAGCCATAACTAGGCTCTTCCTGAATCAACTGCTAATTACTCGTTGGACCATTCTTATATTAATATTCCATGTAACCTTTCTTGGGTTACTCTAATCCCATCTGGTCCTTATATTCATTTTTCTCTTAACTATTTTTTTTAGCTCCCATGGAGCATAATTGAGATTGGTGTGACTAATTGTACATACCTCTGTTAAAATTGAAGGTATATCAAACTTCTTATATTTCTCTCCTTGACTTGTAAATACTGTTAATCTTCATTAACTGGGTACCTCATACACTTCTTCACCTTGCTTCTATTACTTTCTGAAACTTGTGTCTACCTTCTGATTCTCTTATTCCTCTTACCAATAAGAGCCAATAGACATTCTTGCCTTAGGGATCCTTATCACGAAGCTTAGACATCTTAGGATACACATGGTATGCTGAATACTTCATATTTATCCCTCATAAAGATGATGCGAAAATCAAGTTCCTCTTACTCAACTCTTCCACAGCTATATCCCTTACTAACCATCTTTCTAGATGTAGGTATTATCGTATTATGAATAAGATAGAGTTAGGAAATTGAGTTCTTACAATTGAGCTATGTGACAGGATCTGGAGTAAGAAGAAAGAGTGACAGTCCTAAATGCCCTGTAGCCTCCTGCTTATAAGTGTAGTGCACGACACACCCATGAACAAGACTCTACTAGACACGGCTTGTAGACTCCCTAGGACAGAACTGCTCCGATACCACTTTTGTCACGACCCAAGTTGATAGGCCACGACGGGCACCCAGTACCTTACTCAACTGAGTACAGACATAACGTATCTTTTTGTATCATGCTATCATAGGTAAATGAGATGGAAAGGTTATCGTAGGATAACTAGAATAAAACATGTAATATCAACTTGTTCATAACACATATGGGCCTATAACACCAAAATGATCACTCGTATACTAAACATAGGCCGACAAGGCCATACAAACTCTCACGTACATGAAATCTGTCTACAAGCGTCTAAGAATACATAATATCATAAAGGTCGGGATAGGGTCCCGCCATTCCAATCAATACATGTACTATCGTAGTGACCCAAGAAGCAACTCCGGAGTAAATGGAGTGCACCAACATCTTCCGATGATCTGATGGCCTACTTGGAGGACTCTCGACCTGTCTATCGGAACCTGCGGGCATGAAATGCAGCATCCCTGGGAAAAAAGACGTCAGTACGAACAATGTATCGAGTATGTAAGACACATAAATAAGTATGTAACATACATGGAGGAAATGTAGAGTAAATGACTCAACCTGTAATCCTGGATAACTCTGTAAATTATGAAATAATTATAGTGTCATGCATATGCGTATGAATGTCATGTCGTGCATAAGTACATGTTTCATAACATCATCAGGCCTCTGAGGGAATCCCATCATATCGTCTCGGCCATTGTGGGTATAATCATCAACGTATACCAGCTGATCAGGTGATGGTGCGTATATAACGCCATAAGCTTTCCTGTATGTCGTATACATATATATATATATATATACATATATATACGCATATATTAACGACATCTGGTCATGGGTCAATATGCATGTATAAATGCATGAAATGCATTTGAAATACGTTAATAAAACATCTCGGTACGTCCGAAGACCGTTATGCCTCTGATTAATATCATGAAATAAACTTTACCAACTTACGTACTTTTCACACCCATGAACAGATGATAGAATAATATGACACATGGGGAATCAATAACATAAGTATCTCTATTCTTTCTATGAATAGAGTCATTTATGGAAATTGTGCATTTGCTCATTTCGTTTTGTCGTATAGATCATGTCAAAAGAAAGAAGCGATAGCCTTAACATACCTGGAGTAGGGAAAAATCCGTATGATGTTCTTGGAAAAGGTTGCACCGTACTCCGTTAGAATCACAAAATTTTATGTTGCTAGAGTTCCAATAATTCTCGTTGGATTTCTTTTGGTCGCAAGAATTCACTTTTTTCTTTTGTGGGAAGTTGGCAATTGCTAACGTTCTTCTCCAATTCACAGTTGACGTTCTTAACTTCTCACAACTTATAAGAATTTCTTATAAGTCGGATTGGAAAGAGAATGGTTGAATTAGGAAATAGGTTCAAAATGGTATATAGCGTCTGTTTGATACAAAAATTTTGCAAGACATTTTGTTAGAAAGAGAATGTTGACAGCTTTAATTGGCTAGGCACCTTTGTATTTAATTTCAATTGAAACAATTTGTAAAGATGACTAATCCTAACTTTCTTTCTACGTGTTTTTAATAAAAAAGTATTGTCCAAGTGTCTTTATAAATTAGTAGCTTAAGTTAATAGTCATTAGGTATTTCTCTATTTTCTGCCACGTGGGAGGCTTTATCCTTATCCAGAGTTTATAATTAATCCATCACTAGTTATTAATTAACTAGGTAATGTCTCATTACCCAATAATTAACCAATTGTCCACATTTATTGAGAACTATTTTCACTTACTTAAATACTACTCACTCTTCACATACCACATACACCTTATTATCATGGTCATGTGGTACCTCGTATACCAGCTGATCAGGTGGTGGTGCGTATATAGCGCCATAACCTTTCCCATATTCCATATACATATATATACGCGTATATAACTCCATCTAGTCATGAGTCAATGTGCATGTATAAATGCATGAAATGCATATGCAATACGTTAATAAAATCTCTCGGTACGTCATAAGACCATTATGTTTCTGATTAATAACACGAATTAAACTTTACCAACTTACGTATTTTTCAGACCCATGAACAGATGATAGAATAATATGACACATGGGCAATCAAGAACATAAGCATCTCTAGTAGTTCTATGAATAGAGTCATTTATAGAAATTGTGCATTTGCTCATTTCATTTGTGTCATATAGATCATGTCATAATAAAGAAGGATAGTCTTAACATACCTAGAGTAGGAAAAAATCCGTATGATGTTCTTGGAAAAGGTTGCAACGTACTCCTTTAGAACGCAAAATTTTATGTTGCTAAAGTTGAAATAATTCTTGTTGGATTTATTTTGGTTGCAAGAATTCAAGTTTTTCTTCTGTGGGAAGTTGGAAATTGCTAACGTTCTTCTCCAATTCACAATTGACGTTCTTACCTTTTCACAACTTATAAGAACTTCTTATAAGTTGGATTGGAAAGAGAATGTTGAATTAGGAAATTGGTTTAAAATGGTATATAGCGTCTGTTTGATACCAAAATGTTGCAAGACATTTTTTTAGAAAGAGAATGTTGATAGCTTAAATTGGCTAGGCACCTTTGTATTTAATTTCAATTGAAACAATTTGTAAAGATGACAAATCCTAACTTTCTTTCTACGTGTTTTTAATGGAAAAAAGTATTGTCCAAGTGTCTTTATAAATTAGTAGCCTAGGTTAATAGTCATTAGGTCTTTCTCCCTTTGCTGCCACGTGGGAGGCTTTATCCTTATCTAAAGTTTGTAATTAATCCACCACTAGTTATTAATTAACTAGGTAATGTCTCATTACTCAATAATTAACCAATTGCCCACATAATTGAGAATTATTTCCACTTACTTAAAATACTACTCACTCTTAACATACCTCATACACCTTATTATCACTGTCATATGGTATTTCGTACGACACTAGTCCATAAATATCGAGTATTTTAGCTCGGGCCGTATTTTATCCCAACATGCAAAACTTCGACGAAAATTCATTTTCTTTAACTTACTCCCCCTCTCACCTTCACGACTTTACTTATCACTTGTTTGAAATAGCATAATTCTTATAACTTTTAAAAAAACCATTCTCGATCTTACATCGATTAACTTACAACAAAACATAAACATAAAAAATGTGAGAGTAACATCTACATTATGTTTATGCACTTTTTAGTTCATTTGGACGTGGTCCTAGGTGGCTCAGGTGTGTTTCGGACCGCCCGAAACTAAGTTAGAAACACCAAAAATTTCTATTTTTGTTTCCTTCTTCGCGAATGCAGAGTAGTGGTCTCGTTCCCGATGAAGGAATAAGACTGGTGGCATTTTTTCCTATGAGTTTTTGAGATGGGGACCGCGTTCGTGAGGCTCTCAGCTACTGGCTTTCGTGTTCGTGCACAGGCCTTCGCATTAGCAAAGTGTGAGGGCGACTAGGGAGGGGGTCAGTTGAAGGGAATTTTTCCTGGGCTTGGCATTTCGCCTTCACGATCACGAGTTCCCTATCACGATCGAGAAGAAGGAACCACTAGGCAAAAAATCATTTTAATGATGGGACTTAGGCCTATTTTTCCTATTTCTCACTTGTGTGTCCAAATTTGGAGCTTCTTGGAGAGGGATTTCCATCAAGCATTGTAAGGTGAGTAATTTCTACCTAATGTAAGTTAAATATATGGATTATGGGTAGATTTGAATGGGTAAAATGTGAAAATTTTAGGAGTTTATTAAAAAACCTAGGTTTCGATAAAAATGATATTTGACTACAAAATTGATTATGGAATTGGGGATTAATTATATATCTGAGTTTGTGAGGTCATGGGTAACATTTATCTTCGAAAATTTCCGGAATTTAGGCACGTGGGCCCAAGGGTGAATTTTAGGAATATTCTAAATTGGGTTGATTAATTACTCTAATATATAAATTATGACCTTTTGAATAATAATTGATTAGTTTGTACAATATTTGGCTAGTTTCGGATTGTTCGTCACTGACTTGAGGCTTTAGAGTGATTTGAGGTTCAGAAAGTGGACTTAGGAACGAGGTAAGTCTCTTGCCTAACCTTGTAAGAGGGAACTTATCCCCTTAGGTGTAAAAATTTTCGTGTGCTACTTGTTGAGGGGAGCTACGTATGCACGAGGAGATGAGAGTCCACACGTGGCTCAGGTTGGTTTATTTCCAGCGGACCCAGCCACATCTCATGTGGAGGTGGAGCACAGAACTCTACATCTCAAGCTCCAGGGCATGTTGTTGTTGTTTATCATACCCCAGGTAAACTACCTGCGGGCGAGGCCTAGCCAGTTGTAGCAGTTGTGCCAGAGTCTGTACGAGTCACGACTGTTGATCAGCAGAAGTGCTGGACAAATGGACTAGACTTCGCCACCCTAACTTTGGGGGTGAGCGATTTGAGGACCCCTAATATTTTATTGACCGGTGGAAGGATAGGCTACGGAACATGAAGATATTGGATTCCAACGGGGTGGGCTTCACCACCTTTCAGCTTTAAAGAAAGGCCCGCAGATAGTGGCAGGTCTACCTCCTTAGCAAGCCAGCAGGGTCACCTCCCTTGACTTGGCATTAGTTTACAAATCTGTTCTTGGAGATGTACATACCACCTTCGAAGAGAGAGGATCTACGGTGTCAGTTTGGGCGACTCTGTCAGGGTCATATGTCTGTGACCGACTATGAGGCGAGATTCACTGACGTGTCTCGCCCTGCACCTATTACACTCCCCACAGACACAGAGAGAGTGCGGAGGTTTGTTGTAGGTTTGCACCATGAGATTCAAGTTTCTATGGCTCGTGAGGCAGAGACGGGGACTCACTTTCATCAGGTTTTGGATATAGCTTAGAGGATCGAGCGTATTTGTAATCGCAGCAGAGAGTTTGCACCAAGGGACAAGTGGCCCCAGTAGTTTAGAGGATTCAATGGCGCCCCACCTGGGGCATAGGTTAGTTCATGTGGGGTCAGTCTAGCAAGCCAATGCAGTCAGCACCATCGCCTGCTCAGAGTGCTCTAGCACGAACCTATTTCAGTGCCATTCCAGAGAGTACTTACCGTCCACTAGCTATTCTGGTTTCCTTCAGTGGGTATTCAAGCTATCGGGGTCCACTACTCTGAGGGGTTGTTTCGAGTGTGGGGTATTGGATATGTGAAGAGGTTTTGTCCCAGACTCTGGGGCAAGGCCAAGCAGCATGACCATCAGCCCATGACTATTAGACTAGCTACCACACCACCCACCAGGCTAGCCACAGGCGAAGGGCAAATGGGTAGGGGTCGCCTTAGAGGTGGAGGCCAATCAGGTGGCGCTTCGACTAGATTCTATGATTTCCCCACCAGGCCAGAGGCAGTCGCCTCTGATGCAGTGATCACATGTACTATTTTTTTCTATTGTAGTGAATCCTCAGTATTATTTGCTCCAACTAGATGTATCTCGTGAGTTCTTGGGCGTTCCTGTATATGTGTCCATGCTAGTGGGAGATTTTGTTGTTGTGGATTGGGTCTACCGGTCTTGTGTGGTGACTTTCTGTGGATATAAGACAAAATTCGATCTTCTATTGCTCGATATGGTTGCTTTTGAGGTTAACTTGGGAATGTACTGGTTGTCCCCATACTATGCCATTCTTGATTCCTATGCCAAGACGGTTACTTTGGCGATGCCTGAATTGCCCAGATTACAGTGGAGGGGTTCGCCTGTTGGTACTTCCAGCAGGGTTATTTCTTTCTTGAAGGCTGGCATATGGTCGAGAAGGACTGTTTGGTATATTTGGCCTGTGTTTGGTATACTACTACAGAGACTCCCACGTTATATTTAGTTCCGATGGTACAAATTGTTTCAATGTATTTCCTGTTGATCTACCAAGTATGCCGTCAGATCGAGATATCAATTTCGGCATTTATTTGATGCCAGGCACCCAAACTATTTCTACTTTGCCTTATTATATGGCTCCTAAAGAGTTGAGAGAGTTAAAGGAATAGCTTCATGATTTGCCTTAAAAGGGGTTCATTAGACCTAGTGTCTCGCCTTAGGGCGCACTGGTGTTTTTTGTAAAGAAGAAGGATGGGAGTATCCGGATGTGCATTGATTCCCGCCAGTTGAACAAGTCACCATCAAGAATATATACCCGCTGCCACGCATTGATAACCTGTTTGATTAGTTGTCGGGTGCTAGGGTGTTCTCTAAGATCGACTTGGGATTTGGATACCATCAGCTGAAGATTTGTGATTCGTATGAACTGAAGACGGCTTTCCGGACCAGGTATGGGCACTATGAGTTTTTAGTGATGTCCTTCTCTTGACTAACACCCCGGTGACATTCATGGATTATATGAATCGGGCATTCATGCCGTATCTTGACTCATTTTTCATTATTTTTATTGATGAAATTTTTATCGACTCGCATAGTATGGAAGAGCACGAGCATCATTTGATGTTAGTGCTTTAGACCTTGTTGGAATAGAAGCTATATACTAACTTCCCTAAGCGCGAGTTCAAGTTTAATTCTTTGGCCTTCTTGGGGAATATTGTATTAGGTGACGGTATTAAGGTGGATCCCAGGATGATCGAGGCAGTTCGCAATTGGCCTCATCCTACCACAATGACCGATATCAGGAGTTTTTGGGGTTAGCAGGTTATTATCATCGGTTCATGGAAGGCTTCTCGTCTATTATAGAGACTCTGAATAGATTGAACAAAAAGGGTGCTCCGCTCAGATGGTCCGATGATTGCAAGGCGAGCTTTCGGAAGCTCAACACCGTTTTGACTACATCACTGGTGTTAGTGTTGCCCTCCGGTTCAAGGGTGTATTATGTGTATTATGACGCTTCGTGTGGTGACTTGGGTTGTGTATTGATGCAAGAGGGGCGAGTTAGTGCATATGCTTTGCGTCAGCTGAACCCCCACGAGAAGAATTACCCCGTACATGATTTGGAGTTGGTCACGATAGTTCATGCTCTCAAAATATTGAAGAATTGTCTCTATGGGTTGTCCTTTAAAGTTTAAATTAATCATCGCAGCTTGCAGCATTTGTTTAAGAAGAGGGACCTTAATTTGAGTCATGTAGGTGGCTTGAGTTATTGAAGGAATATGATATTACCATCATTTACCATATGGGCAAGGAGAATGTGGTTGCTGATGCCTTAAGCATAAAGCCGAGAGTATGGGTAGTTTGGCATTCATTTAGGCAGAGGATAGGCCATTGGCTTTGGACATTCAGTCCGTAGTTAACAGACTTAGGAGGTTTGATATTTTAGAGCCCAGTCGAGTTCTTGCAAATGTTCTGGCCCAGTCTTCATTACTTGAGCGGATCAAGGATCGTCAGTACAATGATCCGCACTTGTAGGTTCTCGTAGAGAGGGTACTATAGGGTGGTTCCAAGGAGGTTACAATCGAAGAGGATGGTGTACTGCGACTCCATGGTTGCTTATGTGTTACTAATATAGATGGCTTGAGGGAGTAGATTCAAGAGGAGGCACACAGTTATCAATATTCTATTTATCCAGGTGCTACGAAATTGTATCGCAACCAGAGGCAGCATTATTGGTG
The DNA here is from genome assembly GCA_005239505.1 of Nicotiana paniculata. Classification (NCBI taxonomy): domain Eukaryota; kingdom Viridiplantae; phylum Streptophyta; class Magnoliopsida; order Solanales; family Solanaceae; genus Nicotiana; species Nicotiana paniculata. The sequence goes on from ML359495.1 coordinate 93,380, forward strand.
AGGACGGATAAAGAAGGACATAATTGAGTATGCAGCAAGATGTCTAAATTTCAAACAGGATAAGTATGAGCACCAGAGGCTAGGTGGCCTACTCAAGAATATGGTTATACCGGAGTGGAAGTGGGAGCGCATCACTATGGACTTTGTAGTTGGGTTACCGTGGACATTGAGGAAGTTAAGCGCCATTTGGGTCATTGTTGACAGGCTGACCAATTCGGCACACATTATTCCGGTTGTGACTATGTATTCTTCAAAGAGATTAGCCCAGATTTACATTCAGGTGATTGTCTGATTGCATGGTATGCCTGTTTTCATCATTTCAGATAGAGGCCTTCAGTTCACTTCGCATTTCTAAAGAGCAGTACAGAGCGGGTTGGGCACCTGAATAGAGCTTAGCACAACCTTTCATCCGCAGACCGACGGGCAGTCAGAGCGGACAGTTCAGATTCTAAAGGATATGCTCAGAACATGTGTTATTGAGTTTGGAATGCAGTGGGATAGATTCTTGCACGTGGCCGAGTTTACTTATAACAACAGTTATCAGTCCAGCATCGAGATGGCTCCATTTGAGGCTTTATTTGGTCGGCGATGCCGTTCACCCATCGGATGGTTTGAGCTCGACGAGCTTTTTTATATGGCACTGATTTAGTGAAGGATGCCTTGGAGAAGGATAAGTTGATTCATGAGCAGCTTCGCACAACACAGTCCAGACTGAAGAGTTACATGGATCAGAATGCGCGTGATTTATCATTGATGGTGGGCGAGAAGGTTCTACTGAATGTCTTGCCGATTAAGAGTATCATGAGGTTTGGAAAGAAGGTTAAACTGAGTCTGAGGTTTATTGGCCCATTTGAAGTATTGACGCTAGTTGGGGAGGTTGCATATGAGCTTGTTTTGCCTCCCAGTCTATCGGGAGTTCATCCAGTCTTCCATGTGTCTGTATACCGGAAGTACCATGCCGATAGGTCACATACGTTAGATTATGGCATGGTTCAGCTAGATGAGATTTTGGGTTATGAGGAGGAGCCAGTTGCCATTGTTGACAGGCAGGTTCGCCAGTTGAGGTCGAAGAAGATTCATGCGGTAAAAGGTACATTGGAGGGTCAACCAGTCGAGGAAGTAACTTGGGATACTGAGAAGGACATTCGGGGAAGATGTATGTATTTATTGTCACGCCCCAAAACCGAGGGACGGGACCGGCGCCTTATTGAATGAACCCGGTCAAGCGAACCTGATTTTTCTTTCCTACCCAATGCGTTTCCCGTGTTTATAGAATACATTATTCATATGAAATAGCAAGAGAAAATCAAAAACGTGGATTCACAACATGAAGTCCATTTTTCCTCTTTTAACGTTTTGACATTAGATCTTACCAAAACATACATACTAAATACAACATTCCCGATACGGGGTCACGATTACGAGTGAGTACAACAACTACCCAAAATATATTTACCACCTACATAGTGTCTACTGAGCCTCTAAGAGTACGAAGAAGAATAAATAGACTTGCCGGTAACAAGTCCCCCGCTATACCTCAAAAGAAACGACGTAAACAAAATGAGTCAACATGAACTAACACAGCCCCGAGAGGACGTGGGGCTCACCGAGACTGGTGAAGAGATGGAGGGAAGGCACCACTATCGACGAATCGAGCTACCTATTATAGAACCACCTACATCCATATAAAATATGTAGCGCCCCCGGCAAAAGGGACATTAGTACCATGGAATAGTACTAGTATGTATGAACAAGCTTTACTCTAAGTAAAATCAAACAATACACAGATAGGAGACAATCAAAGAAACCAAACAAATATTGCACAGAGATACATGAAACACAAATGAGAGTTCCACAGTTTCTTATTTCAATCGTTCTCCTATTGCCGCGCGCAACCCGATCCCACCTTACAATCATGTTTCACCCTTATTTCTTTTGTTGCAGCATGCAACCCGATCCCACCTTACAATTCTGTTGCGGTGTGCAACCCGATCCCACCTTACAATTCTGTTGCAGCGTGCAACCCGATCCCACCTTACAATTCTGTTGCGGCGTGCAACCCGATCCCACCTTACAATCACATTACACCCTTTTACTTATGTTGCGGCGTGCAACCCGATCCCACCGCACAATCACATTTCATAGCAACAACCACCAACAATTAAATCACAAGGATCTTCATCATGAAGAACATAAGTTCATATCAACCAATAACTATGTGAAATCAAGGCACAATGATCCTTACCAATCAGTAATTCATATATGGTGTTGCCACAATCATTTAACTCAATAAACTCAGTCCATATTTACTTTCATCATTCGCTACACATCCTTTAGCACTTTGATACGTTCAACAATGTAATTAATAGCAACGTCAACCTATAATTCAATCACAAATATTCTCATCATCAAGGATATTCATTCGTAACAACCAAGTAACCATATGAAATCAAGGCCACATAAATCTTTATCAAACAGTGAGTCATTTATGGTATGCCATCAACATATAGCTCAATTAGTTTATTCACGTTTCCTTTCCATTATTTACTGCACAGCATTTAGCACTTGGATACATTCAACAATTGGATTTGTTATCATTTCTTTCATTTGGTAGTACATCCTTGCATACCGATGTATTCAACAGTTAACGAGCTTTGCACATGATACAGTAAGCATAAGGAATCACCCTTTTCACACTCTGATATAGCATGGTGGCATGGCACTCAACTAGGACAATCAGAGAATAGAATCTTACGTCTCAACACATTAGAACAATCAATTCACATATGCTCAAGTAAGAAAATCATACCAAATGCTCGGACACTAACAAGGTGACTCTACAAAGATTAAAGTTAGCCAAACATACCTTGAATCGAAATTCCCCTTTAATTTTTTTTATCACAAATCACTGGATCGTCTAGCATCGTCAATCTATTCCACAATGTGACATATTTCACTTAGAATTAGGAACCATAAACATAACTCGAACTCATTTAGGCATTTTATCAAACACTATGTGATCCCTTTGATTAATTAATCCCCTTTTTAGTGGAAGGTTACTCTAACTTACACCCCTTTGCTAGATTAGGACAAATCATGAACATGCATGCAAGTCTTGGCGTTTATCTTCTAGAACCAATTCATGTGTGTTCCATTTTTAACCAAAATCTGAAAATTTGAGGAAATGGGGTGAAGACTTACCTCTTATGGTGAAGAAGATGAAGATTACTTGATAATTTCCGGGCCTGAGTAGAGATGATGGACCAATTTGATGAAGAAGAAGACTTTCTCTCGCTAAACTCACTCTCCCTTCTCTCTATTTTGTTCTGATACCCGTTAAAATTAAAGGGGGTAAGTGCTTTATTAAGCTGGGCTCGGGTATAGAAATTAGAAATTAAAAGCCCCGAAGCAGGAAATACGGTTAGGAATGCAATCGCATTCCTGCTATGTGGTCCGCATTCCTGTCGCATAAATGGCCCTCAAATGGACCAAAATGGGAACCGGACTACCGAGGTATGCGACCACTATGCGGTCCACATACATGTTATGTGATCGCATAGTGCGTCGCGTAACCTCCTCCGCAAAAATGGAGGTTCAAGGATGCGACAGCTATGCGGTCCGTATTCCCAAAATATGATCGCGTCTTGGGCCGCATCGATGTCCTTAAATTGGATAGCAGGCTGTCCAGGTATGCGACCACTATGCGATCCACATACCTGATATGCGATCGCATAGTAGATCGTATATCTACGCAATTCTGGAAAATTTAATTTTTTAAGTCCCGGGGTACTTTTTACTCCACAAGGGTCCGTTTTAAGAATTTCTACAGTTATAACCACATGGGGACCCATTCGGGCATTGTTTTTAGACTGGAAATTTTACGGGTCTTTACATCCTCCCCCACTTAGAATCATTCGTCCTCGAATGAGGATCGGGGAATCACTTAGTTAAGAGAACACAAAACATTTCAACCCCCAAATTTTTACTAACTCCGATATTTCCTGAAAATTTCGCTAGAGTTTCCTTTGTAATTAGGCCTATCTACCTGTCAGAGAGCCCCTGAAACACATTTTAACCAACTCCACACATTTTCAGTTTCTCTATCAACTTGCACATAATCCGATCATTTCAATAAGTTGCATATAATTCAATTACTTCCACAAGCCACACATAGTTCAGTTAACTCCACAAATTTGCACATAATTCAACTATTACAATGAGTTTCACATAATTCAGCTATTACAATAAGTTGCACATAATTCAGCTATTACAATGAGTTGCACATGATTCAGCTATTTCAAGGAGTTGCACATGATTCAGCTATTTCAAGGAGTTGCACATGATCCAACTAATCACAACAACATATACATTTATGGCACAAAGTTTGAGAAGTCAGAATAGTAGGGTAATTAGGGGAGTGGAGTGTTCTTGCACAAAATTTGACACTGATGTAATTGCTTAGAGATGACAACTTTCAAAACCAAATTTTTTCAGAAATTTTGGCAGCATCTCCTTTGTAACTAGGCCTATCCACCAGTCATAGAATCACCCAAAACCATCCTAAGATCTCATCAATAACTCGACAAAGCACCACAATGTATTTACCCATAACACTAATTCTCAGCATCATAAGAACTACATTATCATAATGACACTTGAACATGGACTGCACATTTTTAGATCATAACACCAATAAGGTACCTTTCAAGTCAAAACTAATTGATATATAATCAAGCGAAGATATTTTCCTTCCACAACACTTTTGGCCTTCAAGGTGGCCTCCTCGACTTACAAGCTTTTCCATAACACATTCGCGGAAACAATCCCAACCCCTAAACTTACCTAACAAGGATGATATCTAGATACCTCGCATAATAACTAGCCATTAACTTCACCTTCAATAATCTACACCAAAATCATACACAAAGGATCTTCCAACTACCTTCTTAGACATAGATATATGAAAACACAAATACATGAGAAACATCATACCCCTAGTGCAACCTAATGGGAAATGCGCTTATGTACCCTTCATTATCAATTCACATAACATCTACCGGGGAAAATTTTGAGAATAATTGGTTCACCCTCCTGAATTCTAAATCTCTATGCGAGCACCCAAACTAAACCCGTGGTGACCTTCACAATTACTGTACGATGTGCTATAATAAATTGACCGTAAAATTACCTACTGAATTTGTGTGATCACAGGGTGACTTTGACACGTTTGAACATTCAATACCAAATAAATCTATTACAATAAAGAGCAAAGGAGTTCAAGATTGGACTGGAATTACTCAGGAACCCATTAACGTGCTAAGCGGAGTATTTCATGAGGTTATATGCTAAGAGACACGAGGATTTCTATTAATGAGGCTGACATGGTTTAATCTAGGTGACTACATCAATTATCAGATAAATAAAGGATAGTGGTGACTAGTATTCTTAGATGAGGTGGATACCATGTACGTGAACTTAAGATTCTAAAGAAGTGATCAAGTAGGATACGTCGGTTGTGTCCCTGAGTGTAAGGTAAGTAGTTGAGCTCAAATGGTAAGACTCTTTCAACATGGGTGTGATTGAGGCCGCAAATAAAATACGTGGAATTTGATTTCACTCTTAACAATACGCGACATAAGGACTTTATGCCAGAAGCGCATGAGGATGGAAAATAAGTCATCTACTTATGAGATAATCATAATTCGAACAATCTAACCCCTTCTAAGGCGGTGGAATGCCAGAGGTAGCAAAATTTCCATATATGACAATGACGTTGTCAATACTCCTAGGAGCCGAGTGAGCAGAGAGCCACATAACCTCATCATATCTGACCCATTTATGACTTTTGAAAAGGGTACACACTTTGGTTTGAAATCATGGAAATTTACTCTTGAAATTTAAGGAAAATCATTACTTTTGGAACCCATAAGACAAGCCCTCGTAGCCTTAGTAAATTGTCAACAATGACGAGAAAGTAGTTAAAATCATTATGAGTTAGTGTAGAATAAGGCCTCGAAGTGACCATATGAATAATTATGAAAGGGCGAGAAGTCGTAATGCGCTTACCGAAGACGAGTAACCTGAGTTATCTAGTCACATGGACAAGCAAAGCAGGTGGATGATTGTTTAGGAGAAAATCTCACAAGGAGTGCGAGCAATAGCTTTTTGTCCTAACAGAAGGAACATACCCCGACCCTTGATGCCATAAGGCATAAAGTTAGATTCACAAGGAGAGTTACCAGATGAAAATAGATAGTAAGGCAGCACAACTAAGAGCATCATTTGGAATCAACAACCTTAAACAGAGTTAAAGATATTAGAAGTCTGTAGTAAAGGGGAAATTTGCCCACTCTCAGGGAACTTGTAGAGTACATAAAAGTGAGGCTAATTAAATCAAATCATATAGTTGGATAACTAGTAGAGAAATTGAGATAGTATCGCATTGAAGATTACGGGTGAACAACACATGATACAAAACAAATGAAAAGGAAGTGAGAGAGCTTATAGAAGTGACCTTTACATTGCAACTACTAGGAAAGGTGATAATATAAGGGATTACGAGAAGATAAATTTTTTAAAGAAGATCTCCGCATATAGTCACATGATGTATAGCTCCAGAATTTAAAAAAAAACAATTACGTGTAGCAACTCTACTTCACAACGAAGGACTACAACACACTTCTACACAACCAGTTATTACCAACCAAATTGGGAGATGCTATAAGACTTGGCCGAGAGAAAGGCTTGACATATGAATGTGTTACTAGGTGTGTTGCTCCTTGGTGAACCGTAAAACTAAAAGCGAGAGTTAGACTGGGAAAAGGATTGTTAGATTAGCACATGCATAGGTGGTTCAGAAATTGCGGCATGCTATCAACCCTTGATGAACTTGAAGTGAAGTGGGAACCCATGTAATTTGTGGAACTTATTAATACATTGACTAGATATCTAGAAGTATTTTTAAAATTAGAGCTACTCTTTCTGGTTAAGAGTTCAACCTTTAAGGATAGTGCTTCTAAGAGGATATGATTGAGAAGGAATAATATAGCCGATAGTGGATGAAGCAGGTTCGTAGTTAAAGTAAGAAGATGGATTTACTTGTCTTTCTACCTATAATTTTATATATTCCTTTAGTTATGTCAGGATATTGAAAACCCCAGTAATATCAGAGGACCAAAAACTAGTTAACCAGAAAATAAAGGTATAGTTACATCTATCCCATTTTCTGTATTCAGCAGAATTGGTAAAGAATTTGGGTGGATTACTATTGATAAAAGAAATTTTATTTCTAGATACTAGGGACAGAATTATGCTCTTTCTTCAGCCTTCAAAATTGGAACTGAGAAATGGGTCATCAACTAGGGGAAAGTCGGGTATGTCAGATGAACTAACAAAAAGGGAACTTGAGGTTTTAGGAGTAAACTCAATAGTTTCACAGCTAGGGAAGCCACTACCAACATCAAAATCAGTTGTATTCGTAGCAACATAGAGCAATTAACATATAGCGACACTCAAATACGTATTATGCAAACCAAAAGAGGAGCGAAAATGCTCGTCTTCCTTACAACCAGAAGAAGAACAACCTTCAAGAATAAGATGGGCAACAATAATAACTAGCATGATCCAGTTACAAAAATAGAGGCTCGACAAACCCTAGCTTCGATGGACATTTAGTGATGTTACCAAAAGTAATTGAGCAGATCAAATCTAGAAAATAACTTCCAAAAGAAGAGGGAGAACTCGCCAAGCAAATGAAAATCTTGCCAATTCCAATCACTAGGCGAAAATGAAAGTCTCAAAAAAATAGAGTGAGGGCACTACCAGACTAAAAAGAGTGATGAAACTAGGTAATATCTTCACCATGATATCATGTTAACATTCAAACTGAAGCAGAAACTCGAAGAACAATGGCCTAGGGTTTTGAATAGAGAAGACTAAATGGTCGAGAGGAAATATCTTGTTATCTTGTGCGAAAATATGATAATTGTTCATCCATTCATTCGATAAGGAATTCTTGGGGTTTAGTCCCTTGTTGAGAGTTTAGAAAGGCGTGTGGGAAGTAGTAATTCTATAGTTCAAGGACATGATTGTAGAGCTCAATGCCATAAGATATTTCTTATAAGAGAATTTGTGATAGAGTGGATTCACGAATTAATGGATCTCGTTCAAAGAATAGATGCATGCGATAGTTTGTGACTTCAACATTTACTAAGACCATGCCTATGAAAGTTCTTCAATATGGATGTACATATACAACAAGAGTACGTTGGTTGTGCTAAGGAGTGACCTATTTGGTGACTTTAGGTTGATAGGGCAATAGCTGAATCGATGCCCCTCGACTCCACATCCCTAACGTACGTTGGTACCATGCCGATATACTATAGGATTTGGTGGTGCAGTGACATCAATAGGAACAAGCACACTCCCCTCTTAGCAATAAGGTCTACCAACCCCTCCACAACTCAATACATTCTCCTAACAAGCCCTTGGGCAATCCCTTCGGACTCAATGGTGGGATCAGTCCCTCCTCATGGCTTCAAATACGCGGATTATGGTATCACAATTACTCATTTTGAGCTCTATCGCACGATTGGAGTATCAAAGAAGGGTGAAATTCCTAAATGTCCATGTAGCCCCCTAATTATAGATGTGATCGACAACACACCGATAAGAAGGCTCTACTAGACATGGCTCCGAGAAACGATGTAAATAAAATGAGTCAACATGAACTACACACAGCCCCGAGAGGAAGCGGGGCTCACCCTGACTGCTGAAGAGATGGAGAGAAGGTACCACTATAGGTGAATCGAGCTACCTGTTATAGAACCACCTACATCCATATAAAAGATGTATCCCCCCCAGCAAAAGGGACGTTAGTACCATGGAATAATACTAGTATGTATGAACAAGCTTTACTCTAAGTAAAATCAAACAATACACAGATAGGAGACAATCAAAGAAACCAAACAAATATTGCACAGAGATACAGGAAACACAAATAAGAGTTCCACAGTTTCTTATTTCAATCGTTCTCCTGTTGTGGCGCGCAACCCGATCCCACCTTACAATCATATTTCACCCTTATTTCTTCTGTTGCAGCATGCAACCCAATCCCACATTACAATTCTGTTGCGGCGTGCAACCTGATCCCACCTTACAATTTTGTTGCGGCGTGCAACCCGATCCCACCTTACAATTCTGTTACGGCGTGCAACCCGATCCCACCTTACAATCACATTACACCCTTATTACTTATGTTGCGGCGTGCAACCCGATCCCACCGTACAATCACATTTCACAGCAACAACCACCAACAATTAAATCACAAGGATCTTCATCATGAAGAACATAAGTTCATATCAACCAATAACTATGTGAAATCAAGGCACAATAATCCTTACCAATCAGTAATTCATATATGGTGTTTCCACAATCATTTAACTCAATAAAATCAGTCCATATTTTCTTTCATCATTCACTACACAGCCTCTAGCACTTTGATATGTTCAACAATGTAATTAATCACAACGTCAACCAACAATTCAATCACAAAGATTCTCATCACCAAGGATATTCATTCGTAACAACCAAGTAACCATATGAAATCAAGGCCACAGAAATCTTTATCAAACAGTGAGTCATATACGGTATGCCATCAATATATAGCTCAATTGGTTTATCCACGTTTCCTTTCCATTATTTACTACACAGCATTTAGCACTTAGATACATTCAACAATTAGTTTTGTTATCATTTCTTTCGTTTGGTAGTACATCCTTGCATACCGATGTATTCAACAATTAACGATCTTTGCACATGATAGAGTAAGCTAAAGGAATCACCCTTTTCACAATCTCATATTGCATGGTGGCATGGCGCTCAACTAGGTCAATCAGAGAATAGAATGTTACGTATCAACACATTAGAACAATAAATTCACATATGCTCAAGCAAGAAACTCATACCAAATGCTCGGACACCAACAAGGTGACTCTACAAAGATTAAAGTTAGCCATACATACCTTGAATCGGAATTACCCTTTAATTTTTTATCACAAATCACCGGACCGTCTAGCACCGTCAATCTATTCAACAATGAGACATATTTCACTTAGAATTAGGAACCATAAACATAACTCAAAATTATTTAGGGCTTTTATCAAACACTATGCGATCCCTTTGATTAATTAATCCCTTTTTTAGTGGAAGGTTACTCTAACTTACACCCTTTTTCTAGATTAGGACAAATCATGAACAAGCATGCAAGTCTTGGCTTTTATCTTCAAGAACCGATTCATGTGTGTTCCATTTTTAACCAAAATCTGAAAATTTGGGGAAATGGGGTGAAGACTTACCTCTTATGGTGAAGAAGATGAAGATTACTCGATAATTTCCGGGCCTGAGTAGAGATGTTGGACCAATTTGATGAAGAAGAAAACTTTCTCTCACTAAAATCACTCTCCCTTCTCTCTATTTTGTTCAGATACCCGTTGAAATGAAAGGGGGTAAGTGTTTTATTAAGCTGGGGTCGGGTATAGAAATTAGAAATTAAAAGCCCCGAAGCAGGAAATGTGGTCAGGAATACGATCGCATTCCTACCATGCGGTCCGCATTCCTTTCACATAAATGTCCCTCAAATGGGCCAAAATGGGAACCGGACTGCGCAGGTGTGTGACCACTATGCGGTCCGCATACCTGTTATGCGATTATATAGTGTGTCGCATAACCTCCTCCGCAAAACTGGAGGTGCAAGGATGCGAAAGCTATGCGGTCCGCATTCCCAAAATATGATCGCATCTTGGGCCGCATATCTGTCCAGGTATGCAACTACTATGCGGCCTGCATACCGGATCTGCGATCGCATAGTGGATCACAGATTTGCGCAATTCTGGAAAATTTTATCTTTTAAGTCTCGGGGTACTTTTTACTCCACAAGGGTCCATTTTATGAATTTCTACAGTTATAATCACATGGAGACCCATTCAGGCATTGTTTTTAGACTTGAAATTTTACGGGTCATTACATTTATTCAAAACTCTGAACGTTTGTTTAAGAGGTGGAGAATGTAACGACTTGACCAGTCATTTTGCTTTCTAGATCCTCGTTCCCCTAATTAAGACTCTTCGTATGTGCTTTTACTGTTTTATGACTTACGGGGACGGTTGGTTTAGGTTGAAGGGTTCGGGTTGAACTGGGAACACTTTGTTCCTTAATAGTGACCTATGATTGCCAAGTTTGACTTGAGTCAACATTTTGAGTAAAAGAACTCGGAACCGAGATTTCATGATTTCAATAGGTCTATATGATGATTTTGGACTTGGGCGTGTGTTCGGATCGAGTTTCTGGTGATTCGAGAGCGTTTCGGCACTTAATGTTAAAAGTTTGTTCATTGGAAGTGTAACGCCCTGGCCAGTCGTTTTGAGTATTTTATCCATGATCCAACATTTATTTCCTCCTCTATGTTGTATTATGGTTATGTCACTTGCCGGGATGGTTGGTTTTGGGTGAGTGATGTGAAATAGGACACATAGTCCCTAAGTTGGAGGCTTTGGTTGAAAGAGTTGATCGTAGTTAGATTTTTGTGTAGATGACTTCGGAATGGAGTTTTGTCAGGTCCAATAGCTCTATATTGTGATTTTGGACTTAGGAGCGTGTCCGGATGTTGATTTAGAGGTCTGTAGGTCTTTTCGGCTTGAATTGGCAAAGTTAGGAAGTTTAAGGTTTGGCAGGTTGAGAAGTTTGACCAGGATTTGACTTTATTGATATCAGGGTCGATGTCACGCTCTAAACTTGGGGGGCGAGACAGGCACTCGGTGCCTCACCTATCCTTGCGTACCAACTTGTGACTAAGGGACTCTGAACATATAATGTCATACGATGGCCATGGGTAACATTGCAAGACAATTTGAAAACACTGACTAAACATCAATATAAAGCTGGGCCGACAAGGCCGTCATAACTACTACAGCTGGCAAACCAATCAAAATATACATACAAGGCATACAAGCCCAACATACTGCACTAACTGACAGGATATGTCTACAAGCCTCTAGTGATGGATATACTGTGATCGAAGCAGGGCCCCGACCTATTCATAACATATATATACATATATACACAAGATGTACATAAAACTCTAGACCCAGCAACTCCAAAGGACGTGGAGCTTACCGATAAAGCTGAACTCGGGAAACACCTACTGAGAAAGTCTACCCGTCTGTCTGTCTGAACCTGCACGCATGAAACGTAGCGTCCCCAGAAAAAGGGATGTCAGTATAGTAAGTAAAATAATTGAATATAGTAAGTAAAATAGTTGTCCTGCCATATAAGATTCGGGATATATATAACTGCTCTGCCGTAGTAGGCTCGCTGATAGGCACTCGGCCATACTAGGCTCTGTATCTCGTCCATGTGGGCTTGCTCATAGGCGCTCTACCACAGTAGGCTCGGTATATAACTTACCATTTGATCAGAGGTTACCCAATAGGGGCTTGCCCATAGATTATAGCTCGATGGTAGTGAAAATACTGTGATACTATATATATAGACTCTCTGCTCTCTCGATTGGAAGAAGACAATAGTCAATTGAATATGGAGTCCCGATAAGGGAGAATAGTGTAACTTAGGAGACTAGGATAATGTATATAAATTCGGGAGTATGAACTTCTCTTTATGCCTCATTATCAAACATATGTAATTATGAGATCATGCCAAAATGAAGGAAAAGTTTAGCCTTATCATACCTGGACTGATTCTCTTGATAATTGTCACGCCCCGAAATCCCACCATCGGGTCGTGATGGCGCCTAACGTTGAACCCGCTAAACAAGCCAACGTTTATAGATAAACTAGCATATTAACATCAATTTAATAGAATAAACTAAGCGGTTCACAATTTAACATCGGAAATAAATATGGTTCCAAGCTAAATAAGGACAACATAATACAACAACGTGTAAACTTTTCCCAAAACCTGGAGTCACAAACTCACGAACTGTCTGTAAGAGTGCTAAATACAAGTCTGACAAGAGAGTACATAGCTGTCTATGAAACTAGAGGAAAAACAAGACAGGAGTGAAGACAACGGGATGGAAGAGACGCGAAGGCCTACAAACGCCAGCGGGTATACCTTGAAGCCTCTAGGATAAGCTGGAAGACACCCTCACTAATGATGTCCTCCGAGTCCGGCTGCGTAATCTGCACAACATAAAGAAGTGCAGGTGTAGCATCAGTACAACCGACCCCATGTACTGAGTAAATGCCTAGCCTAACCTCCGCGAAGTAGTGACGAGGCTAAGACACGACAACAAAAGGTACCTATGCAGTTCAATAGTATCGCAGAAACTAAACAAGAATACAATTGCGGGGAGAACATGTTGGGGGTAAGAGATAGCAAATACTGAAATAACAGGAACGAAAACAACAGTCTGAAATATCTGAAAATAATAACGGGAATTGACAACATTGATTAAACAGTGAAAGATGCGGCACGACATGTCCCCTCGTGCATAATAATAATATAAAACATGCAACAGAATGTCCCCTCGTGCATAATAATGTAAAACATGGCACGGAATGTCCCCTCGTGCATAATAATATAAAACATGGCACGGAATGTCCCCTCGTGCATAATAATATAAAACATGGCACGGAATGTCCCCTCGTGCATAATCAATATAAAACATGGAACGGAATGTCCCCACGTGCATAATAATATAAAACACGGCACAGAATGTCCCCTCGTGCATAATAATATAAAACATGGCACGGAATGTCCCCTCGTGCATAATCAATATAAAAAATGGCACGACATCACCCTTCGTGCTTTAACACTCTTCATCACCAAAACAGCAATCACAAACAAGGGCAAGGAAATAAACAGAGTAAAAAAAAATAGAAATCCTAGCAAGGGAACATCAATTAAACAATTAAATCCCGGCAAGGGAACTATACAACGATGACCCGGCAAGGGTATATTTCAATAACTCTTTCTCTTTCTTTCACTTTCATTTCCATGATTTATTCTATTACTTGAGCCAATGCTCCGAAGGATGTAATTATCTCATATTCCTTCATCATTCGTTTTACAATTTGAGCAAATGCTCCAAAATATGTAATTATCTCATATTCCTTCTATCATTTGTTTTACAATTTGAGCCAATGCTCCAAAAGATGTAATATCTAATATTTCTTCATTATTCGTTTCACAATTTGAGCCAATGCTCCAAAGAATGTAATTATCTCATATTTCTTCATTATTTGTTTCACAATTTGAGCCAATGCTCCAAAGAATGTAATTATCTCATATTTCTTCATTATTTGTTTCACAATTTGAGCCAATGCTCCAAAGAATGTAATTATCTCATATCCTTTCACATGCCATTTTACATCATATAGAAGTCATCAATTAGGCATAGAAATTACAACAACGTCAGAATATTCACAATATAGGGACTCACGGTCATGCTAGACACCAATGTATAGATACTCGTCACTATACCCATACATCGTATTTGACAATTAGAAAATAGCAAATAATACTCAACTCTTATTCCCTCAAGCTAAGGTTAGACCAAACACTTACCTCGGGTCCAAAGTATAGCAATCAACCCTCTAACACCACCTTTCCTTTAGAATTCGACTCTGGAATGGTATTATCTAGACATAATCAACTCAAGTATACCAATAAGGATTCAATGATTCAATTACATGGCCTAATTATCCATTTCCAAGCATTCTTCCAAAATTATCAAAATTTGACCTCAGGCCCGCTCGCTCGGATTCTTGTAATTCTCGAAGGGAACACTCACCCAAAGCCTAAGGATCATTAATATACAATTTTTACTTGATTTCATGGTCAATTCACCAAAAATTCTCAAGTGATCACAAGTTCTAGGTTACTACCCAATTTCTTGATTTTTTGCACTAGTTTATGTAGTTAATTAGGCTAGGATGCATGCATGAAACAAATTTCCGGGTAGAGTTCACTTACCTTATAGGACCTGGTTGAAAGCTCTTAAAAATTGAAAAAATCGCCTAAGGAAGAAGATGGAAAATGAGAAAGATGGGTTTAAAACCCGTATTTAAAACTCACTGCCTGAACACTGATCTCGCACCTGCGGCTCTGGAGACTGCACCTGCGATCTCGTAATTGTGAGAAGAATCTCGCACGTGCGGAATTGGGCTAGGGGGGTCTGGGATCGCACCTGCGAAGTGGAGACCGCACATGCGGTCTCGCACTTGCGAGAAATGCTTTGCACCTACGATAACTGGCCAGGCCATTAGTGATCGCACCTGCAATGCCTGGGACCACACCTGCGGTCTCACACCTACGATGCTGGGCATTTGCACCTGCGGACACACCAGAGCAGGTGCACCAGCAGCTTTGTTTGCTGGTTTTTAGCCCCGTTAGGTGCCTGGAAGGCACCTGGGCCCACCCGAGCCCTAATCCGAATATACCAACGAGTCCCAGATCATATTACGGGCTCGCTCGAGCCTTCGGAACACTCAAAACAATGCCAAAACTTGAAATCACGCCCCCAAAACTCAAGAACCAAACTTAGGAATTTAAATCTTCTAAACTTCGCTAACAACGTGCCAAACTGACCTATACAACTTGGAATGATACCAAATTTCACAGATAACTCACATAACATCCTACGAACTTGTTTGTGCGATCAAATCTCCAAAACAACATCATATACATCGAATTAAGCCTCAAAATCCATGAATTCTATCAAATTTCGTAAAACATCAAATTTACCATTTTAAGTCCGAAACCCGTCAAACGAAATCCGATTTCAACCAAACTTTACGGAAAGTGCTTAAACCATATATAAGACCTGTACCGGGCGCCGGAACCAAAATACGGGCTTGATACCATCACTTTCTAATCAGATTTATTTTTCAATTTCCATCAATATTTTAAGAGAACAATTTTACTCAAAAATTCATTTCTCGGGCTTAAGACCTCGGAATTCGATTCCGGGCACACGCCCAAGTCCCATATTTTCCTACAGACCCTCCGGTACCATCAAAATCATGGGTCCGGGTCCGTTTACCCAAAATGTTGATCGAAGTCAAATTTATTCATTTTAATATCAAATCTTGGCATTTTTCACAGAATTTCATATTTAAGCTGTCCGGCTACGCGCCCGGACTGCATACGTAAATCGAGGCAACTACAGATGACGATTTCAAGGCCTCAAAAGTATGGAATGGGTAATAAAATAGTTGATGACCCATTTGGGTCGTCACATTCTCCACATCTAAAACAACTGTTCGTCCTCGAACGGACAGAAGAAGGAAGTACCTGAGTCGGGAAATAAATGAGGGTAACGGCTCCGCATATCAGACTCGGACTCCCAGGTCGATAACTCAGGAGGCTGACCTCTCCACTGAACACGAACAGAAGGGAAACTCTTGGATCTCAACTAACGAACCTGCCGGTCAAGAATAGCTACCGGCTCCTCCTCATAAGATAAGTCCTTGTCCAACTGGATAGTGCTGAAATCTAACACGTGGGCTGGATCGCCGTGATACCTCAGAAGCATGGACACATGAAAAACTGGATGTACGGCTGATAAGGTAGGTGGCAATGCAAGTTTATAGGCCACCTCTCCCACTCGATCAAGAATCTCAAACGGACCAATGAATCTAGGGCTAAGCTTGCCCTTCTTCACAAATCTTGTCACGCCCTTCATAGGCAACACTCTGAGAAATACTCGCTCACCAACCATGAAAGCCACATCTCGAACCTTGCGATCTACATGACTCTTTTGCCTGGACTGAGCTGTACGAAGCCTATCCTGAATGATCCTGACCTTGTCCAAGGCCTCCTGAACCAAATCTGTACCCAGCAACTGAGCCTCTCCCGGCTCAAACCATCCAACCGGAGATCGACACCGCCTACCATATAAAGCCTCATAAGGAGCCATCTGGATACTCGACTGGTAGTTGTTTTTGTAGGCAAACTCTGCTAAAGGAAAGAACTTATCCCATGATCCTCAAAAGTCGATAACACAAGCTCGGAGCATATCCTCCAATATCTGAATAGTCCGCTCGGACTGTCCATCCGTCTGAGGATGAAATGTTGTACTCAACTCAACCTAGGTGCCTAACTCTCGCTGAACTGCTCTCCAGAAACACGAGGTAAACTGCGCACCCCGATCCGAAATGATAGATAGCGGCACACCATGAAGGCGGACAATCTCCCGGACATAGATCTCAGTTCACCTCTCGGATGAATAGGAAACTGCCACATGAATGAAATGCGCTAACTTGGTCAGCCTATCAACAATGACCCACACTGCATCAAACTTCTTCCGGGTCAACGAAAGTCCAGTAACGAAGTCCATAGTGATCCTCTCCCACTTCCACTCGGGAAGCTCAATCCTCTAAAATAAACCACCAGGCCTCTGATGCTCATACTTAACCTGTTGACAATTCAAACACCGCGCCACATATGCCACAATATCCTTCTTCATTCTACGCCACCAATAATGCTGCTTCAAATCCTGATACATCTTCGCGGCGCCCGGGTGAATAGAGTACCGGGAACTATGGGCCTCCTCCAAAATCAACCCTCGAATCCCATCAACATTGGGCACACAAACTCGCCCCTACAATCTCAAAACACCATCATCATCTAAGGTCACCTGCTTGGTGCCCTCGCGCTGCACCGTGTCTCTAAGGACACATAAATGGGGATCATCAAATTTCCGATCACGGATACGCTCCAATAATGAAGAACGAGCGACCATACAAGCCAACACTCGACTAGGCTCGGAAATATCCAACCTCACAAACCGATTGGCCAAAGCCTAAACATCCAAAGCAAGCGGCCTCTGACTGACCGGAATAAAAGCAAGACTGCCCATGCTAGCTGGCTTCCTACTCAAAGCATCGGCCACCACATTGGCCTTCCCTGAGTGATATAAGATGGTAATATCATAATCCTTCAACAACTCCAACCACCTCCTCTGCCTCAGATTCAACTCCTTTTACTTGAACAAGTACTGAAGACTCTTATGATCCGTGAATACCTCACACGCCACGCCATACAGATAGTGCCTCCAAATCTTTAATGCATAGACAATGGCTGCGAACTCCAAATCATGCATTGGATAGTTCTTATGAATCTTCAACTGCCTCGAAGCATAAGCAATGACCTTTCCATCCTGCATCAACACCGCACCAAGCCCAATACGGGAAGCATCGCAATAGACTGTATAAGGCCCTGAACCTGTGGGCAAAACCAATATCGGTACCGTAGTTAGAGTTGTCTTGAGCCTCTGAAAGCTCGTCTCACACTCATTCGACAATCTGAACTGGGAACCCTTCTGGGTCAACCTAGTCATCGGGGCTGCAATAGATGAGAACCCCTCCACGAACCGACGATAATAGCCTGTCAATCCCAAGAAACTCTGAATCTCTGTAGCTGATGCTGGTCTAGGCCAGTTCTTGACTGCCTAAATCTTCTTCGAGTCAACCTGAATGCCCTCTGCTGATACGACATGACCCAGGAATGCAACTGAACTCAACCAGAACTCACACTTCGAAAACATTGCATATAGCTGGCCATCCTTCATTGTTTGAAGAACCACTCTGAGATGCTGCTCGTGCTCCTCCTGACTGCAGGAGTATATCAATATATCATCAATGAAGACTATCGCGAACGAGTCCAGATAAGGCCTGAACACTCGGTTCATCAAATCCATAAAAGCTGCTGGGGCATTTATCAACCCAAACAACATGACTAAAAACTCGTAATGCCCGTACCAAGTGCGGAAAGATGTCTTAGGGACATCGGATGCCCTAATCCTCAACTGATGGTAGCGAGATCTCAAGTCTATCTCTGGAAATACCTTGGCACCCTGAAGTTGATCGAACAAATCAATAATCCTCGGCAGTGGATATTTATCCTTGATTGTAACCTTGTTCAATTGCCGGTAATCAATGCACATCCTCATCGAACCATCCTTTTTCTTCACAAAAAATACTAGAGTACCCCAAGGAGAAACGCTAGGCCTAATGAAACCCTTCCCAAGAAAATCCTGCAATTGTTCCTTCAACTCTTTCAACTCTGGCGGGGCCATGCGATACGGCGGAAAGAAATGGGCTGGGTGCCTGAAACCAGATGAATGCAGAAATCAATGTCCCTGTCGGGTGGCATCCCCGGCAGGTCTGTAGGGAAGACCTCAGGAATCTCACGAACCACGGGCACCGAATCAATAGAGGGAACCTCAACGCTGGAATCGCGCACATAAGCCAAATAAACCAAACACCCCTTCTCGACCATACGCCGAGCCTTCACGTACGAAATAACACTACAGGTAGAATGACTAGGAGTCCCTCTCCTCTCCAAACGGGGCAAATCTGGTAAGGCTAAGGTCACAGTCTTGGCATGGAAATCCAAGATATCATGATATGGGGATAACCAGTCCATCCCCAATATAACATCAAAGTCGACCATACCTAAAAGCAACAAATCAACACGAGTCTCAAGATCCCCAATCGCCAAAACACAAGAACGATGGACTCGATCGACCACGATAGAATCACCCACCAGTGTGGATACATAAATAGGAATACTCAGTGGATCACTAGGCATGACCATGTATGGTGCAAAATAAGATGACACATACGAATATGTAGACCCTGGATCAAATAGCACTGAAGCATCTCTATCACAAACCCGAATAGTACCTGTAATGACTGCATCTGAAGACTCAGCCTCTGGCCTGGCTGGAAGAGCATAACATCGGGGCTGGGCCCCACCACCCTGAACCACATCTCTGGGACGGTCGGCTGCTGGCTGGCCTCCACCTCTGGCGGCCTGAGCTCTACCTCTATGACCTCTACCTCCACCTCTAGCACCTCTACTCCCACCTCTAGTTGGCTGGGGAGGCTGTGGAACACCTACTGCCTGTATCATGGCATAAGAACCCTGATGCTAGGACCCACAAGGACCTCGGGGGCAAAACCTGGAAATGTGCCCCAAACCACCGCAAGTATAACAAGGCTTCTGCTGATGTGACTGTTGACTCTGGAACTGGCCTGTCGACCCTGATAACCACCCTGGAAATTCTGAAGCGGTGGTGCACCGATAGCTGCTGGTGGCGCACTGTAAGGCTGCTGATTGGAATAGTGCGTCTGATAACCACGACCACCTGAAGTACCATGGGAAACCTGGAGAGCTGACTGAAAAGGTCTGGGAGGATGACCTCTGCCTGAAGAATCCCTGCCCCCATATGAGGCTCCACTGAAACGACCGAAATGACGGGGCATCTTGTCAGCCCCCTGACCACCTCCCTGTGACAAAATCATCCCAATCCTCCTGGCCACATTGGCCACATCCTGGAACGATATATTTGTACCTGACTCTCTAGCCATCTGAAGTCTGATAGGCCGGGCCAATCCCTCGATAAACCTCCGAACCCTCTCTCGATCAGTGGGAAGTATCATAAGAGCATGTCGGGCTAGAGTGATGAACCTGGTCTCGTACTGAGTGACAAACATGGATCCCTGTTGGAGACGCTCAAACTGCCTCCGAAAGTCCTCTCTCTGAGTAATGGGAAGGAACTTCCCTAAAAATACCTTTGAGAACTGAGTCCAAGTCAAAGGTGTAGATCCAGTTGGTATGGCTAAGCAATAGTCTCTCCACCAAATCTTGGTTGCGCCAGATAACCGAAAGGTAGCGAAGTCGACCCCGTTGAACTCCACTATGCCCATAATCCTGGGGGTCCTCTAATGGTGAACCAGTAAAAGTAGCAGTGAATAACTTGGTGAACCTGTCCAGTCTCCACAAAGCATCTGCTGACATAGCTACTCCCCTTGCTACCGGTGCTGTAATACCCGACTGAGCTACACCGGCTGGCTGAGGTGCCGGTGTCTGAAATTGTGGAGCTAGCTGCTCTGGCACGTGGGCGGCAAGAGTTTGGGCACCTCCCCCAGCCTGAGAGACGGCTGGTGCTGTAGGAAGAAGACCCGCATGTGCTACACTCTCCATGAGTCTGACTAGACGAACAAGGGTGTCCTGAAGCACTGGGTAGCTATGAACCCCTCTAGGACCTGAGCTGGTCCAACTGGGACTCCCGGAACTGGGACCTCCTTGTCAGACTCGACCTGAGGGTCCTCCACTGGGGCTGCTGCTCTAGGCTGAGCCCGGCCCTGGCTTCGGCCTCTAGCACGGCCTCATCCTCGACCTCGACCCCGAGTAGGAGTTGTATCAGGAGTGTCAGGCTGCTGGGCGGAACCAAGGGAAGCACGCGTTCTCGCCATCTGCAAGAGAATAGAATAGAAACTCAATCAGTACTCAGAATTCGCTGCGCACGACAAAGAAGAAAATAAATATGGAGTCATCCTAACTTCGCAGCCTCTGGGGGATAAATACAGACGTCTCCATACCGATCCCTCAGACTCTACTAAGTTGTCTCTGAGTTGTGAGACCTAAGTAACCTAGTGCTCTGAAACCAACTTGTCACGCCCCGAAATCCAACCATCGGGCCGTGATGGAGTCTAACGTTGAACCTGCTAGACAACCCAACATGTATAGATAAACTAGCATATTAACATCAATTTAATAGGATAAACTAAACGGTTCACAATTTAACAGCGGATATAAATATGGTTTCAAGCTAAATAAGGACAACATAATATAACAACGCGTAAACTTTTCCCAAAACCTGGAGTCACAAACTCACGAACTGTCTGTAAGAGTGCTAAATACAAGTCTGACAAGAGAGTACATAGCTGTCTATGAAACTAGAGGAAAAACAAGACAGGAGTGAAGACAACGGGATGGAAGAGACGCGAAGGCCTACAAACGCCAGCGGGTATACCTTGAAGCCTCTAGGATAAGCTGGAAGACACCCTCACTAATGATGTCCTCCGAGTCCGGCTGCGTAATCTGCACAACATAAAGAAGTGCAGGTGTAGCATCAGTACAACCGACCCCATGTACTGAGTAAGTGCCTAGCCTAACCTCCGCGAAGTAGTGACGAGGCTAAGACACGACAACAAAAGGTACCTGTGCAGTTCAATAGTATCGCAGAAACTAAACAAGAATACAATTACGGGGAGAACATGTTGGGGGTAAGAGATAGCAAATACTGAAATGACAGGAACAAAAACAACAGTCTGAAATATCTGAAAATATTAACGGGAATTGACAACACAGATTAAACAATGAAAGATGCGGCACGACATGTCCCCTCGTGCATAATAATAATATAAAACATGGCACGGAATGTCCCCTCGTGCATAATAATATAAAACATGGCACAGAATGTCCCCTCGTGCATAATAATATAAAACATGGAACGGAATGTCCCCTCGTGCATAATAATATAAAACATTGCACGGAATGTCCCCTTGTGCATAATCAATATAAAACACGGCACGAAATGTCCCCTCGTGCATAATAATATAAAACATGGCACGGAATGTCCCCTCGCGCATAATAATATAAAACATGTCACGGAATGTCCCCTCGTGCATAATCAAGATAAAACATGGCACGAAATGTCCCCTTGTGCATAATCAATATAAAACATGGCATGGCATCACCTTTCGTTCTTTAACACTCTTCCTCAGCCAAACAGCAATCACAAACAAGGGCAAGGAAATAAACAGAGAAAAAAAAATAGAAATCCCGGCAAGGGAACATCAATTAAACAATTAAATCCCGACAAGGGAACTATACCACGATGACCCGGCAAGGGTATATTTCAATAACTCTTTCTCTTTCTTTCACTTTCATTTCCATGATTTATTCTATTACTTGAGCCAATGCTCTGAAGGATGTAATTATCTCATATTCCTTCATCATTCATTTTACAATTTGAGCCAATGCTCCAAAAGATGTAATTATCTCATATTCCTTCATCATTCGTTTTACAATTTGAGCCAATGCTCCAAAAGATGTAATATCTGATATTTCTTCATTATTCATTTCACAATTTGAGCCAATGCTCCAAAGAATGTAATTATCTCATATTCCTTCATTATTCGTTTCACAATT
Organism: Nicotiana paniculata; assembly: GCA_005239505.1. Taxonomy (NCBI): domain Eukaryota; kingdom Viridiplantae; phylum Streptophyta; class Magnoliopsida; order Solanales; family Solanaceae; genus Nicotiana; species Nicotiana paniculata. The sequence goes on from ML359495.1 coordinate 116,402, forward strand.
TGAGCCAATTCTCCAAAGAATGTAATTATCTCATATTACTTCATTATTCGTTTCACAATTTGAGCCAATGCTCCAAAGAATGTAATTATCTCATATCCCTTCACATGCCCTTTACATCATATAGAAGTCATCAATTAGCCATAGAAATTACAACAAAGTCAGAATATTCACAATATACGGACTCACGGTCATGCTAGACAACAATGTATAGATACTCGTCACCATGCCCATACATCATATTTGACAATTAGCAAAAAGAAAATAATACTCAACTCCTATTCCCTCAATCTAAGGTTAGACCAAACACTTACCTCGGGTCCAAAGTATAGCAATCAACCCTCTAACACCGCCTTTTCTTTAGAATTCGACTCCGGAATGGTATTATCTATACATAATCAACTCAAGCATATCAATAAAGATTCAATGATAAAATTACATAGCCTAAATATACATTTCCTAGCATTCTTCCAAAATTATCAAAATTCGACCTCGGGCCCGCTCGCTCGGATTCTTGTAATTCTCGAAGGGAACACTCACCCAAAGCCTAAGGATCATTAATATACGATTTTTACTTGATTTCATGGCCAATTCACCGAAAACTCTCAAGTGATCACAAGTTCTAGGTTACTACCTAATTTCTTAAATTTTTGCACTAGTTTATGTAGTTAATTAGGCTAGGATGCATGCATGAAACAAATTTCTGGGTAGAGTTCACTTACCTTATAGGACCTGGTTGAAAGCTCTTAAAATGGAGGAAATCGCCTAAGGAGGAAGATGGAAAAAGAGAAAAATGGGTTTAAAACCCATATTTAAAACTCACTGCCTGAACAGTGATCTCGCACCTGTGGCTCTGGGGACCACACCTGCGATCTCGCACTTGCGAGAAGAATCTCGCACCTGCGGAATTGGGCTAGGGGGTCTGGGATCGCACCTACGGAGTGGAGACCGCACCTGCGGTCTCGCACTTGCGAGAAATGCTCTGCACCTGCGATAACTGGCCAGGCCATTGGTGATCGCACCTGCGATGCCTGGGACCGCACCTGCGGTCTCACACCTGCGATGCTGGGCAACCGCACCTGCGGACACACCAGAGCAGGTGCACCAACAGCTTTGTTTGCTGGATTTTAGCCTCGTTAGGTGTCCGGAAGGCACCTGGGCCTACCCGAGCCCTAGTCCGAATATACCAACGAGTCCCAAATCATATTACAGGATCACTCGAGCCTTCGGAACACTCAAAACAATGCTAAAACTCGAAATCACACCCTCAAACCTCAAGAACCAAACTTAGGAATTTCAATCTTCTAAACTTCTCTAACAACGTGTCGAACTGACCTATACAACTCGAAATGATACCAAATTTCACAGATAACTCATATAACATCCTACGAACTTGTCTGTGCGATCAAATTGCCAAAACAACATCATATACGTCGAATTAAGCCTAAAATCCATGAATTCTATCAAATTTCATAAAACATCAAATTTTCCATTTTAAGTCCGAAACCCATCAAACGAAATTTGATTTAAACCAAACTTTACGGAAAGTGCTTAAACCATATATAGGACCATTACCGGGCGCCGGAACCAAATACGGGCCCGATACCATCACTTTCTAATCAGATTTCATTTTCAATTTCCATCAATATTTTAAGAGAACAATTTTACTCAAAAATTCATTTCTCGGGCTTGGGACCTCGGAATTCGATTCCGGGCATAAGTCCAAGTCCCATATTTTCCTACGAACCCTCCGGGACCGTCAAATCACGGGTCCGGGTCCGGGTCCGGGTCCGTTTACCCAAAACATTGACTGAAGTCAAATTTATTCATTTTAATATCAAATCTTAGCATTTTTTACAGAATTTCATATTTAAGTTGTCCGGCTACGCGTCCGGACTGTGCACGCAAATCGAGGCAACTACAGATGAGGTTTTCAAGGCCTATAAAGTATGGAATGGGTAATAAAATAGGTGATGACCCCTTTGGGTCGTCACAATAATTCCATTAACACAAGTCTTTTGCGACGAAGCATGTAACGACGGATCGATGTAGAAAAAAATCCATATGATATTCTTGAGAAACATTGCACCTTACTTCCTTAAAATTTTGAAATCCCACATTGCTAAGATGCTAAGAAATATTTGCTTGAATTTTGTTGAAGCAATTTACTTTGACAAAGCAAATCTGTATGACATTCTTTCTTAAATGAATGAAATGAATTAGAAAGGTCCCTTACTTTAGCCACTTATAATCTCTTAAAATACCACCTTTCACATACATATAAGAGTCATTAAATTGTCCTTAATTTGCTGCCAAGTCTTCATAAACCCATGTGAAGGTTGTCCCCTCAGTAATTATCCAAAAAGATCCAATTTACAAGTTAATATCCCACTAAAAATTCATAATTACCCAATTATCTATATAATTAAGAATTATTTCAAGTTATTTAAAATAATACTCACTTTCAACACACCTTATACATATTACTATCATGGTCATGTGGTACCTTGTATGGCACAGTCCATAAACACCGGGTATTATAGCTTGGACCGTATTTTTTCCCAATTGCCAAATTTCGACGAAACTCATTTTCTTCAATTTGCTTACCCTCTCACCTTTACGAATTTACTTATCACTTATTTGAATATCATAATACTTATAATCTCAAAATAATCTTGTCCTTCAACGGATGTCAATTATCTTACGACAATTTCAACGTACAATACTATAGGGTGTAACATCGTCGTAATATAATATTGCGGAGCGTAACATCATCGTAATATAATATTACGGACTGTAAAATTGACGTAATACTGCAGGGCGTGACAGTCGGATTCTGATTCCAGAAGTTGGAATAGCTCCATCATGTCATTTATGACTTGTGTGCAAAATTTGAAGTCAATTAGAGTTGTTTTGCTGTGAATCGTTTTAGTTTTGGAAGCTGGATGTTCATAGTTTCAATATGCTTGATTTGGGTTTCGATTCATAGAATCGATGTCATTTGATGTGACTTTTAGCCTCAAGTAGGTCTGTTATGTGTTATGGAACTTGTTGGTATATCCGTAAGGGGTCCCGGGAGCCCAGGATGTGAATTGGATCGAAATAGGATCATTTTGGACCTTGGGTGATTGCTGAGCCACTATTGTGTCTGGTGCAATTGCACCTGTGCACATTGGGTCACAGGAGCGGCACCACAGAAGCGGCTCTCGCGCCACAAAAGTGAAATATGGCTTTGTCAGTTGGGACCGCAGATACGGTAAGTGGCGCGCAAAAGCGATTGGCCTTCCGCAGATGCGCTTAGGAGTCCGTAGGTGCGAGTCTTCAGCGCCTTAGTTGGAACCACACCCGCAGAAGCGCAAATTTCTTGGCAGAAAAGGGGTCTTCGAGAATTTATTTTCATTGTAAACTTTTGGACCTAGAGAGCTCGAGTTGTGGCGATTTTATGAGGGATTTTCAAGGAAATCATCGGGGTAGGTGATTCTAACCCGAATTTGGCTATATTACATGAATCCATTGTTATTTTCATCATGTAATTAGTGATTTGAGTTGGAATGGGAAAATATTGATAACTTCTTAGACTAAATTTTGGGATTTGAAAGACAATTCGAAGCCGGATTTGAGTTATTCTTGTATGGTTGGATTCGTTATCGAATGAGTGTTCAAATTTTGTAATTTTGGTCAGGTTCCGAGATGCGAGACCGGGATTGACTTTTTGAGTTGACTTTTTTTTCTCTTCAAAGATTGAAACTTTATTGTTCGGAATAGCTTCCTATAGTCTATATTTATGGTATGAAGATCTTTTGGCTAGATTCGAGCCTTTCAGAGTTGGATAATCGAGAGAATGGCTTACTAGTGGATTAAGTTAGCGTGTTTTGAGGTTAGTGTCTTGCCTAACTTTTTCTGGGGCAATTACCCCCTAGGATGGTTGTTGTTTTGTGTTAATTGTGATATGTGGAAGTCGTGTGCGCAAGGTGACAAATGTGTACACGGTCTAAATTTTATAATTTTCCGGTTTTAGTTATGTAGATTCCTTTAATTCATTTACCATAATATGTTATATTCGTTATTATTAGTCTATCTTCACATGCTCTACTTGTTTTATATTTTACTTGTTAATTGCCTTTACATATTTAGTTGAAGTTATTATTTTCTCCATTCCTTATTCATTATTTAACTGTTGAGTTCCTTACTTGAAGTTGTCATTTCTTGGAATATCTTATTGTTGAAATTGGTACTGACTTATAAATGTCGTGATTCACATTGAGTCAAAGTTGTAAAGTTGTGAAATACCATTCTTGTTGAGTTATTCGCTTTCGATTGTTATGGTTGAGACTCTTGTGCATATTTTGGTTGAGCCATGGCCTATTTATTGTGGAAACACTATTATTCTTGACTTCTTTGGAAAGTTGTGGAAATTGAGGTGCGATTTTTGATACGTTGTGATATTGATACGCATGTGGTGGTATAAGGATTGGGGTTGAAATGCACACGGTGAGATAAGGTGGGCTTGATACGCTTGAAACCATGCAGTGTGATAAGATGGGCTAAAACGCGAGAAGCTATTCAAGAAAATGATTTTCAAAACTAAATGCAAGGCTCCCGCGGTGATATAAGGAAAGATTGTGAATTATTTTGTAATATGATACTACGAGGCGGTACCTCGGTAGTGATTCTTGTTGATACTTTTCTATTACATCACTTTGTTGTTTTGGTTTCTCTGTTTCTTTAGCATATTATTTGCCTTAGTTAAATGTAGATACTCCTTGTATATCTCGTCATCTTCTCATTTCCATGGTTTATCATTATCACACTATCATGTATACTTTTTCAGTTTCCTTATTTCTTCCAGTAGGGACTTGATTGACCTGGTCACTACTTTACCAAGGTTAGGCTTGGCACTTATTGGGTGCCATTGTGGTGTACTTAAGATGTGCAGATCCATGTACCTCTTAATAGCCCAGGCACTAGTGAGTTTAGTTTAGATTTAGAGACTTCAAGGTATACCTGGCGGCATCCGTAGGACTTGGAGTAACCCTCAATCTAGTTCTATTTCATTTTTCCTTTTTATAAATAATGTTGTATAGGGATGTTTAGTATTCTCTTGTAGAGCTTGTGACTTTATATCACTGGATTTTGGGGAGTTTGTTTCTGTTGAGTTGCAAAGTTCTTTTATAACAGTTGCTGATTTATTTGATAGTCTTATCATTATCTCAGTTATATTCTGCATATGCGTTAGGCTTACCTAGTCTTAGAGACTAGGTGCCATCACGACATCCTACGGAGGAAAATTGGGGTCATGACAAGTTAGTATCAGAGATCTAGGTTCATATGAGTTACGAGTCACAAGCGGGTTTAGTAGAGTCTCACAGATCGGTATGGAGATGTTTGTACTTATATTCGAGAGGCTATGGAACTGTTAGGAAAAGCTTCACTTCTTTGATTCCTTATTTTGTGAATTCGTGGAATTCAAATTATAAATCTCTATCTTTATATTCTCTCATAGATAGTGAGGACACGCACCGCTGGATATAATGGTTAGACACCCGCGCCCCCTGCTAGAGCCGCGAGAGGCTGGGGCCAGGGCAGAGGCCGAGGAAGGGAACGTAGTGTAGCTAGAGCACCTGCCTGAGTTGAGATAGAGGAGCCACCAGTAGCTCCAATTGGAGGGCAGGAACTTTTGGTCTTACAACCCTTGCACTTCAGGAGACTCCCGCCCAGTTCTTGAGCATGTTTGGTACTCTAGCTCAAGCAGGGTTGATTCCACTTGCATCGTCCACATGTCAGGATTAGGGAGGAGAACACACTCCCCCAGCCCGTACCCTAGAGCAACGGGTCCATGTTGGCCATGTCCTAGAGGTCATACCAGCACAGTCGGTTGTCCTAGTTCAGCTCGAGGTTAGGGCAATGATGTTCGAACATAATTACATATATTTAACCATTATTGTCTCACATTATAGCACTTTTATTCATCGTTTGAGTATTAATTAATTACTTTATGCTTAATATTATTTTAACTGTGTAGGAATAAAGCGGTGTGAAGATGATGAGATTTGGAGCAAAATTAAACAAAACACGAAAGAAAAAAAAGAAGAAAATAACAAATGAAACAAAGAGGGACATTCTTTGTTTTTTGTCCCCCCAAGTTGGAGACAAGAACAAAGGAGAATACAATACAAACCAAAAAAGTTAAATAAGTTGAACAAACGTTTATATGAATTATAAAATGGAAAACTGGAGTTTTTATGAAATATTCAGAATGTAGATTCCTGACTTGAGTTTAATCACTTCTATTGTTGCTTATTATATGGTTTTTACATGATCTTTAAAAATGCTCGGCACTGCACTCAAGTCTTTAGTTATAGTTGTTACTTACTGAGTTGGCGTACTCACGTTACTCCCTGCACCTTGTGTGCAGATTCAGGTACCGGGGCAGAGCGATAGTTGAGCTACCCCAGTTGGAGCATTGTTCGGAGATTGTGAGGTAGCTGCTCGGCGTCCGCAGCCTTTTCTTTCTCCTTCTTACTCTATCATTTTACTTTACTTCCCAGACTTGTTGTAGTAGAGAATTAGTATTAGACTGTATCACTTCTTAGATGCTCATGACGATTGACTCCAGATGTTGGGGTTGTGTTTAGACGTTCTGATCATTTTTATTGTTTTGAAATGCTTAAAAGCGGAAATTATTATGAAACATCGGATAATTTATGTATTAAATGGAAACCTTGTGATATTTTTAGTAAATCTGGCTAGCCTAGTACCACGATAGGTGCTATCACGAGCAGTTTAGATGTGGGATCGTGACAAGTTGGTATCAGAGCCTAGGTTACATAGGACTCACCGGCCATGAGCAGGTTTAGCAGAGTCTTGTGGATCGGTACGGAGACGTCTGTACTTATCCTCGAGAGGCTACAGAACCCTTAGGAAAATCTCACATTCTGGAATTTTTGTCGTGGAAATCCATTTATTCAGCCAAAAGTGTAACCCTTTGAATTCTTTCCATGTATTCGAGTGCGCACGCGAGTGCTCAGTATCATTTGTGTAGCCACAGCTTGTGATTTCCATGGGTGAGGTGCGAGAGGCGATTTTAGCATGTTGATAATGGGCCAGTCTGGAGGACTGAGGCTGGATTTTATTCTGTGGCTTGAGTGCTGAGATTTCGATTGTGTGAGTCATGCATTTGGGACTTATATGTCCGTTTGTATCCTTATTGGTGGGACTTTGTGGCTGGATGACTATGTGGTGAGTGTGATTCGATGGTGAGATGGGTTCATATTGTTTCATTGTGACAAAAAGGATTGGCTGGATATGTAGCAAGAGCTATTGAGTGTTAGACTTCTATCTTGAGACGGCATATGGCCTCGAGTTGCGAGTATATTGGAAGACCTCTCATGTAGTTTAGTTGTGGAGGTAAGTGGACCTCCCTGTTGTGTTATAAGTGTTTAGTGATGTTTTTGGGCTGACCAATGTCCCAGTAGTGTCCATGTATTTGATTAACGGTGTATTCTAGAAGTAATTGCACTCCTTCGTTATTGTGTTCATTGATAGCATCCTTGCATACTCTCATAGTCAAGGGTAGCATACTCAGCATTTGAGGATGGTATTATAAGGATTCAGGGAGGAGAAGATCTATGCAAAGTTCTTCAAGTGTGAATTTTTGGCTCAAATCAGTAGCATTCTTGGGACACGTGGTGTCCAGTGAGGGTATCCATGTGGTCAGAGGACTGTGGGTAGAGCTTGTAGAAGCTCAAGATTTTTTTTACCACAACTCCACTGTTAGTTCTGCCATCAACTCTAGGTTCTTACATCGTGTATTGTGATTCCTAGAGGGTAGGCGTTGGTTGTGTTTAGATGCAGAAGGATAAAGTGATTGCGTAATAGCTATGATTTTTGGAAGGGTATAGAGATAGATCAGTTTGAGGCTAAGCAGGCGGGGCTATCTCCCGCGGGGTGTCCTGAGGTTGTGTGATCCTTAGCTGATTCTGTGGCAAATCCTCTTTTATCAGAAATTGATATATGTTGCAATTTGAGTTTAGATCGCTTGTGGAAGTTGGCATGACTATTACAATGGTGAATACGAGATTTGTATATGATGTGGAATATCAGATGGTTTGTGTCATATGAGCTTATGAAGGATTTAGTTGAATTTCACTGCAGTATGGTGATAGTGATAGCGTATGGGCATTGTGAGTTATTGTTTGTCTTGGTTGTTGGCTTCGATCCAAGTGGGGGAGGCTGTTAATGATAAGTTGATTCCACGATTATGTGGTGTATTGGTTTCAGTTCGAGGTATATTGGCAGATCAGTTATGATCTGCAGAGGTGGAGTCTGGGAATGACTCGAGTGATGGGAATTTTCGATACAGGTTGTAAGGTACTCTATGGGTAAAGTGATTTTATCGAATGATTGAGTTGTAGTTGAAAAAGGTGTAGTGTGTGCAGTGTAGGAATTTTCTTGTTGCTTCAAATGTCTGGACTACTTCCTAGTATGTTGGTGTGTAAATAGGGTCAGGTCATTTGATATGTTTGATCAGTTTAATTGAGATTTGTGTAGAGTTGATGACTCTCGAGAATGGTTCTGATGGATTCAAGGTTATACATAACAATTGGGAATTTTCAAGGTGTGCATTTGGCTAGAACTGAGATTTGCGTTAGAGGGTGTCAGGATTTGTGGCATTTATACATTTTCTTGGACTCTACATATCATTATCAGGAAAGTGAAGGTAATGGCTTTAGATTCGCCGGAAGTCTCTTCAGGGTAAGCATTTTGAATGTTGTACTTTTGGGGATATTTGAGAGGATATTCAGCGGCTTACGAGCCTTAGACGGTACGGTCTTATGCTTGGGTCACGCGTGGTGAGTCTAGGTTGAGAATTGCGGTATTATGGCAAGGAGAAGTATCAATTCGAAGGTAAGTCAGAAGGAACTTGGATAAATAGGACAACTTTGTAGTAGGTCGGATCGGCATGGTAAGGGATATGATTAGTTCCTTGGGTGTTTATGAGGCAATGAGTTTTTACAGGTGTTTCTTAGAAATGCTCTTGGATTTTTAGTGGCCTGCGTAGCTTGGTTGAGTTAGAAGGATTCAGTCCTGACTGTTTGGTATTGTACAAATGGGATTCAGATAGTTTCTGATGGGTTCTACCATGTATAGAGATGTATATTTTCTACTGGCGTGAGATGCAAGTGATGTATAATGATTTTGCTTCTAAATGGGATCAAATAGAAAGTTCTTGGCTAGTCGGGTACGTAGTAGCTTGTGGCTCGGAAAGGGTCTGGAAGTTCTCATATTTATCATAGGAGGGCGTGGTATATGCGATATGTTGTGTAGGGTTGGGATTTGCATGTGTGAGGCCACGGTTCAAATCTGGAAGGAAGGTCATAAATGCTTAGGCAGCATGGACAGTTTCAGATGACTAGGTAAATGATATCACTACTTGGTGCGTCTTAATGAGGTTATACATTTCAGAAAGAGCAATGTATTAGATTTAAGGGTACTTCATAGGTATCGCGACGTTCTCTTGTTGGATCGACTGGTGATATTCAAGTTTGTTTGGTAGCACAGAAGAATTATAGGAGTATCCCTCGTGGAATGATTCAGGATTAGAGGTGTGTGATATATTCGAGCAGTGGAGTTGGGATCATATATGGTAATTCGTGCGCTTCATGGACTTCGAGACTGAGAGTTCTAATAAACAGATTATTTTGTGGTTGTGGACTGTGGGGATGCGCAAAGCTAGTCCGATGTTAGTAAATGCCATGATTTAGTCATTGTAAACCTTCAGAGAGTCATCTATCTGTTGTGGGTGACCAAAGTTGATTTAGGGTTATTGGTAGGCCCAGTATGAGTGTGTGTTATGCACCGGGTTGGAATTGTTGACTCCGTATTGCTATTGTTGAGGGATGTACCATTCGATTGTCATTGAGTTTATTCATATTCCGGAGTGATCTATGAGTTACCCTTCGGTATTGCAAAAAGTGGTGATTGTTGGTTATATGCACATATGGTGCGGATTTATTTGGGCTTTATTGCGGGATTGGGGCGTATCGGTTATGTTCTTTCAGGTTCGTGTGGCATGGTATTTTCCAATTCCCCCAGGTTATGGCAATGCACCTTGGGTACTTGATGTCGAATTGTGCATGGTTATCGATTTTGAGCAAGGTGGCTTGAAGTATTTCATGTGGACCAGCGTTAGGATGGGATAACACATTGTAGTGGAGTTATGTAGAGGTATGATCCTTGGTGTCAGATTCGTGTGTTTTGATTTGCGACGTGTGCCAGGCTTGTAGCATGGTGTTGTGATGGTAATTGTTGATAGCAGGATAGTCCTCTCATGTGAATATTTTCTATGATTTGAGCTCGTGGGATGTTTCTAGTTTCTACGTGTTTCTTTCATCATCGGCAGCATATGAAAGTGTTAGAGCGGGGCATTTCTTGATAAGAGGTTATGTACCGGTATTGGGTTGTTTTGAGCAGCTATTATGATTAGGAGTTATCGATATGAGTGTTCGAGTCATGTTGTATATTATGTAATTACATTTTGGGTTTCGGATATGGCTTGATACAGCGTGATCAGACTTATTTAGTTTATAGTTGTGGAATTTTGATCTTGCAAAGTATTTCAGAAATGGGAATTTGGTTATAAGGTTTATCGGTCAGGTTGAATTGTGAAATCTCAGTTATGTTGTGTTATCAGACCTATATGGGGTAGGGTGACATGGGATCACCCCGGGTATGTGCGTGGTAAGGTTATTCGGAAATTTTGATGGTTTTTGGGAACAACTATGGGCACGTTCGAGGACGAGCGTATGTTTAAGTGGGAGAGAATGTAACGACCCGATCGGTTGTTCCGAGATTTTTAGCCCCGTTTCCTCCATTTCTACTAAATTATATGTAGTTCATCTCTTTCATGTTGTGTTAGGTTTATTGGTTTGGGTTCTGCGTGATTGTGGAGAGAAATGAGACACTTAGTCTCTTAAGTTGTTTATTTAGTTAGAAAAGTCAACCGGAAGTTGACTTATGGGTAAACGATCTCGGAATTTGGTTTTTATGGTTTGGATAGCTTCGTTAAGTGATTTTGGACTTAGGAGCGTGTTCGGAATGTTATTCAGAGGTCCGTGGTAGAATTAGGTTTGAATTGGCGAAATTGGATTTTTGGCAATTTTCGGTCGGCATTGGAAAATTTTCTATCGGGGTTGGAATGTAATTCTATGAGTTGGAATAGGTTTTTAGTGTCTTTTGTGATGTGTGTGCAAACTTTCACGTCAATCAGACGTGGTTTGGTTGGTTTCGACATCGTTGGCGAATTTTAGAAGTTTAGAAATCCTTAGGCTTGAGTTCGGGGTTAATTTGGTATTTTGATGTTGTTTTGGGTGATTTGAAAGCTCGACTAAGTTTGTGTGATGTTATGGGATGTGTTGGTATGTTTTGGTTGAGGTCCTAAGGGTCTCGAGTGAGTTTCGGGTGGTTTCGGACCATTTCTAGGCCATTTCTACTTGCTGGTTTTTGGCTTCAGGGGTGTACAGTGCGATAGCATAGATTTGGCCGCGTTAGCATAGAGAAAAATTGGAAAAATCTAGTTGTTCTATGCGATCGCATAAGGCTTCCCACGATCACATAGAGTAAAATTTATGCTGCATTGGCAAGACTTTGGAAGCTTATAACTCACAATCTATAAGGAATTTGAAGATGATCCAAAAATGAAAGTTGTAACCCTTGATGTCTAGTTTTCATAAATTTAAACCAATTGTAATGTGGATTTAAGTACAAAAGGTGATGACCATTATACTAGAGGCTATCCGGAAGAGTTGGAGAAGGTTGTTGGAAAATTTTGTTCTACGCGATCGCATAGGGTAAAAGAAGGGCTGGTAAATTTTGTTCATCGCGAATGCGAGGCATAGGTTGTGTTCGCATAGAGTGATCTATGCAGAAGTATTTAAACCCCTCCTTCGCGAATTCCAGTCCATTTTTCACCATTGTTGAGCGGTTTTGAAGCTTTTTGAGAGGGATTGAAGAGGGAATCAAAGGGAAACACTTGGAGGTAAGATTTTTGACTTCAATACTAGATTATATGTTGATCTATGACTAATTAAACCTGAAATTAGTGGAATTTAAACCCAAAAATTAGAGAATTAGGGCTTATGATTTGGAGACCTTTGATTGAGGATTTGAGGGGCCATTTGAGGTCTGATTTTGATGTTCTTGGTATGTACGGACGCGTGGGAGGATAATGATTCTTGTGATGTAATTTTTATCGGATTTAGAGACGTGGGCCTGGGGGCCGGGTTTGAACCAAATTCGGAATTTTTGGTCTAATTTGATAATTTTCATGTGGAGTTCATTCCTTTAGCGTATATTGGTGGTATAAATCTGATTTTGACTAGATTTGGAGCAATCGGAGGTCGATTCGAGGGGCAAGCATTGCAGATTAGTATTCGGGCCGGTGAGGTAAGTAACGATTTTAAATCTAGACCAAAGGGTATGCAACCTCGGTATTTCGTATTGTTTTTATAAATGAGGTGATGCACATCCTAGGTGACGAGCGTGTGGGCGTGCACCGATAGGGATTGTGACTTGGTCCGTCCCGTGACGACTATTATGCCGCGTGTTTGGCTTTAAAATCATATTATATCTTGTATTTTAGAGGTTTATATTATATTATGGGTTGTATGCCATGTTTAGGGCCTTGTGCCAACCTGTTTTGACCCTCAGAGGTATTTGTCCCACTATTCTCACACTATTCTTGATAGAAAAAAATTATGAACTCAGTCATGCTTTATATATGTTGTTGTTTATCACTGTTATCCCTCTATTTTTGAATACTAAGAGTTATCTTGGGCTGAGTCCCATGAGTTGTGATGAGATTGCCCGGGTGGCTTGTGAGGGTGACTGAGTCAGGTCGAGAGCCGAGTTCGTGAGGATAGTTATGGATCGGGTTGCACGATACAGCAATGATATCAGTAGATACTATGTCAAACGGGATGCACGCCGCAGCAATATATATATTGGATCGGGCTGCACGCCTGTCACGACCCCAAATCCTAACCGGTCGTGATGGCGCCTATCATGGAACTAGGCTAGCCGACTACCGCGTGTTCACATTTCCATTTGAAAATCCCATTTAAGTTTCAAGCAATTCATAACAATATACAGAAAGTTCTTAATATAATAGGCAAATTTTGTAGACAGTACTGCCATCCCCAAAATCCGGAGCCAACATGTCATGAGCATCTAGTGAAATAAGCCAAAATAAAGTATTATGATACAAAACTTCGATTCAAATCTAAATACAACAGGAAGGGAAAGCATAGATATTGCGAACACTGAACAACTACCTCTATATCCCCACGATCCGGCTCCGCTGCGATATATATATATATATATAT
>ML359496.1:0-19231 GCA_005239505.1 Nicotiana paniculata
TCCTATATTACTTGTCGACCACGTACACTTGCGTGTGCATTGGGAAATCAACCAACAGCTATCATGATACTTCCCACTGATCGTGAGAGGTGAGGAGGTTTATTGAGGGTCTAGCTCAGCCTATTAGACTTCAGATGGCCAGGGAGACAAGTACTGACATCTCATTTCAGGATGCGACCGATGTGGCCAGGCGTATTGAGATGGTCTTATCACCGGGCAGTGGTCAGGGGTCTGACAAGAGACCTCGTCATTTCAGCCGATTCAGTGGTGCCTCATCTGGAGGTAGATATTCTTTTGGCAGAGGTCATCCTCCTAGACCATTCCAGTCAGCACTCCAGGTATCTCGTAGTGCACCACCAGCTCCTATCAGTGCACTACCGCTTCAGAGCTTTCAGGGTGGTTATTTCGGTCGACAGGGACAGTTTCAGGGCCATCAGTCTCAACAGCAGAGGGCTTGTTACTCTTGTGGTGATCCAGGGCATAAATATTGCCCCTAGAGCTTCTGGTAGTTCTCAGCATCCGGGTTCCCGTGCTATGATTCCCGCACCAGGTGCACCCCCACCCCCTCAGCCAGCTAGGGGTGGAGGTCGAGGTTCCAGAGGTGGAGTCCAGTCAGTTAGAGGTGGAGGACATGCTATGATAGGTAGAGGTCAGCCTGCAGTATGTCGACCCGGAGATGTTCAGGTTGGAGTGGCTCTGCGCCGATGCTATGCTATTCCTGCCGGGCATGAGGCTGAGGCCTCTGATGCAGTCATTACAGATATGGTTTCAGTTTGCAGTAGAGATGCTTCGGTTTTATTTGATCCGGGGTCTATATTCTCCTATGTGTCTTCATATTTTTCTCCTTGTCTGATTATGCCCCGTGATTCCTGAGTACTCATGTATATGTTTCTACACCGGTGGGTGATTCTATTGTGGTAGATCGAGTCTACCATTCATGCTTAGTGGTTATTGGTGGTCTGGAGACTCATGTAGATCTCTTGCTTCTTGATATGGTTGATTTCGATGTCATCTTGGGGATGGATTGTTTATCCCCCTACCATGCTACTTTGGACTGTCATGCCAAGACTGTTACCTTGGCCTTACCGGGAGTACCTTGATTGGCGTGGAGAGGGACTCATAGTCATTCTTCCAGTAGAGTTATTTCATATATGAAGGCTCGACGCATGGTCGAGAAGGGTTGTTTGGCCTATTTGGCATATATTCGTGATTCTAGTGCCGAGGTTCCTTCTATGGAGTCTGTGACCGTGGTTCATGAGTTACCAGAGGTATTCCCTACTGACCTGCCGGGTATGCCACCCGATAGAGATATTGACTTTTGTATTGAGTTGGCTCCGGGCACTCAACCCATTTCTACTCCGCCATATCGTATGGCCCCGCGTGAGCTGAAGGAAGTGAAAGATCAGTTGCAGGATTTGTTGTATAAAGGCTTCACCAGGCCTAGTGTTTCTCCTTGGGGTGCCCCAGTGTTGTTTGTTAAGAAGAAAGATGGCTCAATGAGGATGTGTATTGACTAGCGGCAATTGAACAACGTTACTATTAAGAATAAGTATCCTTTGCTGAGGATTGATGATTTATTTGACCAGCTTCAGGGTGCTACAGTGTTTTCCAAGATAGACTTGAGATTTAGGTACCATCAGCTGAGGACTAGGGCGTCTGATGTCCCTAAGACAGCCTTTCGCACTCAGTATGGGCATTATGAGTTCTTGGTGATGTCATTTGGGTTGACAAATTCCCCGCTGCTTTTATGGAGTTGATGAACCAAGTGTTCAGGCCCTATTTGGACTCATTTGTGATTGTTTTCATTGAGGATATTTGATTTACTCCCGTAGCCGTGAAGAGCATGAGCAGCACCTTCGATTCGTCCTCCAGACTTTGAGGGATAGTCAGTTTTGCGCCAAATTTTCTAAGTGTGAGTTCTGGTTGAGTTCGGTGGCATTTTTGGGCCATGTTGTGTCGGCAGAGGGTATTCAGGTGGATCACAAGAAGATTTCAGCAGTCAGATATTGGCCTAGACCCACCTCAGCTACAGAGATTCGAAGTTTCTTGGGCTTAGCAGTTATTATCGCCGGTTTGTGGAGGGCTTTTCATCTATTGCAGCCCCGATGACCAAGTTGACTCAGAAGGGTGCCTCATTCAGGTGGTCAGATGAGTGTGAGGCGAGCTTTTAGAAGCTCAAGACAACCTTAACCACGACACCGGTGTTAGTTTTGCCCGCGGGTTCAGGACCTTATACCGTGTATTGTGATGCTTCACGGGTAGGACTTGGTGAAGTGTTGATGCAGGATGGCAAGGTTATAGCTTATGCTTCACGTCAGTTGAAGGTTCATGAGAAGAACTATCCAGTTCATGATTTAGAGTTAGCAGCTATTGTTCATGCATTGAAGATTTGGAGGCATTATCTGTATGGGGTGCCATGTGAGGTATTCACGGATCATAAGAGTTTGCAGTATTTGTTCAAGCAGAAGGAGTTGAATATGAGGTAGAGGAGATGGTTAGAGCTGGTGAAAGACAATGACATTACCATCTTATATCATCCTGGGAAGGCCAATGTGGTGGCCAATGCTTTGAGCCGGAAGTCAGCCAGTATGGGTAGTCTTGTATATATACCGGTCGGGGAGCGACCGCTGGCTTTAGATGTTCAGGATTTGGCCAATCAGTTAATAAGATTGGAGGTTTCTGATACTGGCAGTGTTTTGGCCCATATTGTGGCTCGTTCTTCATTGTATGATCGTATTCGAGACATGCAGTATGATGATCGCCATTTATGTGTTCTTAAAGATACGGTCTGGCACGGAGGTGCCAAGCAGGTTACAGTTGATGGTGATGGAGTCTTGAGGATGCAGGTCCGTATTTGTGTGCCTGATGTTGATGGTATTCGTGAGTTGATCTTGCAGGAGGCCCATAGTTCCTGGTATTCCATTCATCCGGGCGCCGCAAATATGTACTAGGACTTGTGGCAGCATTATTGGTGGCGGAGGATGAAGAAAGACATTGTGGCATATGTAGCTCGGTGCTTGAACTGTCAGCAGGTTAAGTACGAGCACCAGAGACCCGGTGGTTTGATGCAGTAGATTGAGATTCCCGAGTGGAAGTGGGAGCGTATCACCATGGATTTCGTAGTTAGGATCCCACTGTAAAGACCCGTAGGATTTATATCTAAAATAATGCCCGAATAAGTTCCCGTGTTGTTATAAATGTAGAAATTCTTAAAATGGACCTATTTTTAGTAAAAAGTACGCCTGAATTTGAAAGATATAATTTTCTAGAAATTGGGCGTTATGCGACGCACTATGCGATCGCGTAATGGGTATGCGGACCGCATAATGGTCACATACATCGGCAGATCACTTCCCAAATTGAGGACAACTATGCGGCCCAGAATGCGATCACATTCTGGTTATGCGGACCGCATAGTTGTCGCATTCTTCCCCTTTGATTTTGTGAGGGAGGTTATGCAACGCACTATGAGATCGCATAACAGGTATGCGGACCGCATAGTGGTCGCATACCTGGGCAAATTGTTTTCTAATTTTGGACCATTTTGAGGGCCATTATGCGACCGGAATGCAGACCGCAGAACAGGAATGCGATCGCATTCCTGACCGCATTCCGTGTCGAGGCTCCTATTTTCTAATTTTTAAAACCCGACCCAATGTTCAATAAAACACCCCTCCCCTTCATTTTTAACCATTTTCTGAACAAAATAGAGAGAGGAAGAGAGGTTCCTTGAGAGAGAAAGTTCTTTCATCACTCAATTTGATTTTCCAAAGTCACTCAGGCCGGGAGATTTTCGAGTAGTTGTCTTCTTCTTTATTCTAGCAGGTAAATCCCCAACCCCATTCCCTTTAATTTCTCAGATTTTGGGTAGGAGTGGGACTCACCTAAATGGGTTCTTAAAGATGAACGTTAGGAACCTAGTATGCATGTTCATTAATTGTATTAATCTAGTAAAAGGGAGGGTGGTAATCTAAAGGGTCACATATTATTCGATAAAATGCCTTAACGAGTTCGAATTGTATTCATGATTCCCATTTCTAAGATAAATGTGTTACATTATGAACTAGATTGACGGTACTAGACGGTTCGGTGAATTGTGAATAGAGGTTAAAAGGAATTTCGACTCCAGGTATGTATGGCTAACCTTAATCTCCGTAAAATCTCCCTGTTGATGCCCAAATATACGGTATGAGTTTCTTGTGGAGTAACTGTGAACAAATTGTTTGTGGAATGACTGTGTTGAAATGTCAGACTTGCTAAATGTCTAAATTCTAAAATGTGATGGTATAAAATGATGGTAATGAACTAAATGTGTGCATGTACTTATGTACTAAGGGCTATGTAACAAGTGACGAAAGAAGGTCGGGAATTGATTTAATTGAACTTCATGATCATGGAAATATCTTATATGATGCACTATTGGTAATATTTATTGTGGCTTGGCTTCTTATGAGTTGTTGATCGAAATGAAATCATATTCTTGTTGATGAACACCTTTGTGGTTAAATGTTGGCTGGTAAGAACTATTATGAACACATGATTGTTTGGTTGTTATGAAATGGTAGTCTTGATGGTTGAAGCCATGTGATTGAATTGTGAACTGTTGTTGTTTCCTATGAATTATGATATCCGGTGTGATCGGGTTGCACGCCGCAACACGAAGGAATAAGGGTGGAGAGGTAAAAAGGGTGGAATGTAAATTGTCTGGTGGGATCGGGTTGTGCGCCGTAACATAATAAATGATGTTGAAATGTGATTGTGAGGTGGGATCGGGTTGTGCGCGACAACAGGAAGTAATAAGGGTGGAATGTTGAGAAGGAACAAGGGTGGAGTGTGATTGTGTTGAGATGAAAAATCTGTGAGACCCTTAATTGCAATTGTTTCGTATCACTGTGTATTACGTGCTGATTTGCTTAACTGTTTGCTACCTGTGCATTTCCTGATTTTACTTAGAGTAAAGTTTGTTCATACATACTAGTAATATTTAATGGTACTGATCCCTTTTGTCGGGGGCGCTCAATTTTTATATTGAATGTAGGTGGTTCCATAGCAGGCAATTCAGCCCACCGTCTGTAGTGCCTCTTCTCCATCCCGTCAGCTGTATTGGTGAGCCCCACTTCCTCTCGGGGCCGTGTGTGGTTCATGCCACTTCATTTTGAGTCTATTATGTATTGTGAGGTATAGCCGGGGCCTTGTTGTCGGCAAGTATTGTATAAGTCCTTAGTATTCGTAGAGGCTCTGTAGACACACTGTGGGTGATGTACATATGTATTTTGGGGTAGTAACTGTGCGTGCTCGGAATCGTGGTCCACGTTGGTAAATAAATATATGTACGTATCATGTATGCTTTTGGGTAATCAAATGTTGACAATGTTAGAAAGGTAGAAAGGAACTCAATTTGTAAATCTATATTTAAACATAAACTTGCTACTTCATAAGGGATTATATGGTCAACACGGGGAAATGTGTGGGCTAGGGAAGGCGAATCCAGGTCCGCTTGACCGGGGTCACCCGGTTGTGCGTCGGTCATGTCCCTTGATTTTTGGGGCGTGACAAACTTGGTATCAGAGCCTAAGGTTTTTAAAGTGTCCTAGGATGTCTCGGAGCCGTGTCTAGTAGAGCCCTTCTTATCGGTGTGTTGTCGACCGTATCTATAATTAGGGGGTTACATGGACATTTAGGAAAATACCCTTTCATTGTTATTCTGTATCGTGAGGTGAAGTGGAAAGTGAAAATATCCTTGTCTAACTCGTGCATTGTTCCGAATTTTTCAGTAAATGACACCAAAGAAGAGAACTTGACTCGGCCTAGAGTCCAATGCCACCCCAGGAGTGTTCATGAATTATGTACCAGATGGTGCGGGTGAGAGTGATTCCCCGACCCTGAATCTGCCTTGCCTTCCTATTCCAAACCAGAGTGTTCCTATTCCTGCTATGGCACTTCCACTGATGACCCTGATTCTTCTTAAGTCCCAGCTCCTGGTCCCAGTGTCTCTGATGGGGACCTCAGGGGAGCTATTCATATGTTAACGCATCTTGTGGCCTCCCAGGCCCAGAGATTTCATGCTTCCCCTGCGTCCTCTAGCGGGCAGGGAGATTCCGCCGGTTCCAGAGTCAACCAGTTTTTGCGGTTGGCCACTCCAGAGTTCTCAGGTACTGACCCAGAGGCCGATCCTCAGGATTTTCTAGATGAGATGTACAAGATGCTTCGGGTTATGAAGGCTATAGAGATAAAGGGGGTTGAGTTAGCTTCTTTTAGGCTGAGGGAAGCGACCTATTCATGGTTTGAGATGTGGGAAGATTCCCGTGGGGAGGGAAGCCCTCCGACGAGATGGTATGAGTTCGTTGATGCTTTCATGGATCACTTTTTGCCTGTCGAGACTATGGCAGCCCGTGCTACAGAGTTTGAGGTCCTTAGGCAGGGCAACATGAGTGTGTGGGAGTACCACATGGAATTTGAGTGATTGTCCAAATATGCTCCTCATTTGGTGTCGACTATGGATGCTAGAGTCCGACGGTTTGTTCAGGGCCTTAGTCCCTTGGTTGTGAGTGAAGATGCTACAGCTGCCTTGCACTCAGACATGAATTACGGGAAGATAGTGGGATTCGCCCAGGCTACAGAGACTAAAAAGTTAAAGATAATAATGGAGAGAGAGAGAGTAGTAGCATGGCCCGGTCAGTGGGCCACTCGGGGAGTTCACTTGGAGGAGGGAGACTAGCTTATGAGAGAGGGTCATCAGGGCCATCACAGTCTAATGCACAGTCCTCAGCCGGTGCACCGCCATCCGTACACAGCTATTAGCAGAGCAGTCGCTTGGGACCAGGTTCAGACAGTAGGAGACCCCATCAGTCCGGTCGTCCAGGAGGGAGGTTCTAGCAGCAGAGGAGGGCTCCGTGCCCTAAGTGTGGGAGGTTTCATACTGAGCCTTGTTACTTGGATATCCCAGTGTGCTATAGAAGTGGGGTGAGAGGTCATGTTCAGCAAGATTGTCGTGCGCCCAACCAGGGCACGAGTAGGGGCACTGCTCAGCCAGCCAGTTCTTCAGCCGCCACATCTTCAGTGCATCCTCCATCTCCAGCAGGGCGTGGTGCAGTTAGGGGTAGGGTATGAGGTAGAGGTGGACCCAGTCGATTCCATGCTTTGAGTGGTCGCCAGAGTGCGGAGGATTCTCCAGATGTTGTCACAGGTATTCTGACTGTACAAACCCTTGATGTTTATGCTCTTATTGATCCGGGGTCCTCTTTGTCATATGTTACCCCATTTATTGCTTCAAGTTTTGGATAGAAACCGAACAACTTCATGAGTTGTTTTCTGTGTCGACTCCGGTTGGTGATTCCATTACTGTCGCACGAGTCTATAGGAATTGTGTTGTCACGGTGTGTGGTCGGGATACCACGGCCGATCTTATCGAGCTTGGGATGGTATATTTTGATGTTATCATGGGAATGGATTGACTCTACTCGTGTTTTGCTAAGCTCGATTGCCGAACCAGAATTATGAGGCTCGAGTTTCCTAATGAGTTAGTTATTGAGTGGAAAGGGAATGGTGTGGTGCCAAGGGGTAGGTTTATTTCCTACCTTAAGGCCTCGAAGATGATCAAGAAAGGATGCATTTATCATTTGGTCCGGGTTACGGACACCGCTTCAGAGGTGTTTGCCCCCGAGTCCGTGCCAGTTGTGAATGAGTTTCTCGAAGTATTTCCAGACGAGCTTCCAGGGATTCCACCAGATAGGGAGATCGATTTCGGGATTCATGTATTGCCAGATACGCAGCCAATATCTATTCTACCGTACAGAATGGCGCCAGCAGAGTTGAGGGAGTTAAAGGAGCAGTTGAAGGACTTATTCGAAAAGAGGTTCATTCGGCCGAGTGTATCACCTTGGGGCGCTCCGGTTCTTTTTGTCAGAAAGAAGGATGGGTCGCTTCTGATGTGTATTGATTATCGACATCTCAACAAAGTCACTATCAAAAACAAATATCCATTGCCTCGGATAGATGATTTGTTTGATCAATTGCAAGATGCTAGGTTTTTCTCCAAGATTGATTTACGGTCCGGGTATCACCAGTTAAAGATCAGGGAGCAGTATATTCCTAAGACCTCTTTTAGGACTCGTTATGGGCAATTTGAATTTTTGGTAATGTCTTTTGGGCTAACGAACGCCCTAGAAACTTTTATGGATCTTATGAACCGGGTTTTCAAGTTGTTTCTCGACTCCTTCGTGATTGTCTTTAGTGACGACATCCTTGTGTATTCGTAGAATCAGGAAGATCATGCTAATCACCTCAGGGCAGTTCTGCAGACTCTTCATCAGCACCAGTTGTATGCCACCTTCTCAAAATGTGAATTTTGGCTGGAGTCAGTCACATTTTTGGGTCATGTTGTTTCCAGAGAAGGGATTAAGGTTGATCCCCAGAAGATCGCAGTAGTGAAAGATTGGCCTAGACGAACGACCCCGACAGAGATTCGCAGTTTCTTGGGTCTAGCTGGGTATTATCGGAGGTTCGGGGAGGGGTTCTCTACCCTCACCTCACCATTGACTAAATTGACACAGAAAGCAGTTAAGTTTCAATGCTCCGATGCTTTCCAGAAGAGCTTTCAGGAATTGAAATCAAGATTGACTTCGGCACCGGTATTGACTTTGCCAGAAGGTACAGAGGGATTTGTGGTTTATTGCGATGCTTCAAAGGTTGGTTTGGGATGTGTGTTGATGCAACATGGGAAGGTTATAGCGTATGCTTCCAGGCAACTCAAGAATCACGAGAAGAACTATCCGACACATGATTTGGAACTCGCTACAGCTGTGTTTGCATTGAAAATTTGGCGGCATTATCTTTATGGGGTCCATGTGGATGTGTTCTCAGACCACAAGAGTCTTCAGTATTTGTTCAAGCAAAAAGAGCTGAATCTAAGGTAGCGGAGGTGGTTGGAATTTCTTAAGGATTATGATATGAATATCTTGTACCATCCAGGGAAGGCGAATGTGGTGGACGACGCTCTTAGTCAGAAGTCTATGTGTAGTGTGGCTCATTTGGAAGTAGATCAGAGACCTTTGGCTCGGGAGGTTTATCAGCGGGCCAATCTGGGGGTTTGTCTTTCGCCTTCAGGCGAAGGGGATGTGGTGGTGCATAACAGAGCCGTATCGTCACTTGTGGCGGAAGTCAAAGAAAAGTAGTTTAATGATCTAACATTGGCACAGTTGAGGGAGGCAATTCTGAATAACAAGATTTCAGCATTTTCACTCGGGAACGATGATGGTGTTTTACGGTGCCAAGGAAGACTATGTGTTCCGGATGTGGATAATCTTCGGGAGAGGGTAATGTCGGAGGCTCATAATTCCAGGTATTCTGTGCACCCATGTTCTACTAAGATGTATCACGGTCTCCGGGAGATTTATTGGTGGAGCGGTATGAAGAGGGGTGTGGCGGACCTTGTATCTAGATGTCCAAATTGTCAGCAGGTTAAGGCCGAGCATCAGCGGCCTGGTGGGTTAACTCAGCTTATGGAAATACCTATGTGGAAATGGTAGATGATCAATATGGACTTCATGGTAGGGTTACCTCGCACTCAGCGCAAGTTCGAATCAATTTGGGTAATAGCGGACCGGCTCACAAAATCAGCTCACTTTTTGCCAGTCAAGTCCACCGATACTGCAGAACAGTACGCTCGGTTATATGTCAAGGAAATAGTCAAACTGCATGGTACTCCAGTTTCTATTATCTCATATCGAGGGGCCCAGTTCACAGATAATTTTTGGATGAAATTCCAGCAAGGTTTGGGTACTCAGGTAAATCTCGGCATAACTTTCCACCCACAGACGGATGGTCAGGCGGAGCGGACTATTCAGACGCTTGAGGTATGTTACGGGCTTGTTTCTTGGATCCAAAGGTAGCTGGAATGATCACTTGCCGCTTATCGAATTTTTTTACAATAACAATTTTCATGCTAGTATTCAGATGGCCCCATTCGAGGCATTGTACGGAAGGAGGTGTAGGTCTCCAATTGGATGGTTGGAAGTTGGTGAGGCGGAATTGTTAGGGCCAGATCATGTGCATCAAGCAATGGAAAAAGTTAGAGTCATTCAGGAGAGGATGAAAACTGCTTAGAGTCGTTAGAAATCCTATGTGGACGTTCGCCGAGATTTGGAGTTCCAAGTAGATGATTGGGTATTCTTGAAGGTGTATCCCATGAAGGGAGTCATGCGGTTTGGGAAGAAAGGGAAATTGAGCCCTAGGTATGTTGGCCGTATCGGATTGCTCAAAGGATAGGACAGGTGGCCTATCGGGTTGAGTTGCCCCCTGAAATGTTGTTAGTGCACCCGGTGTTCCATGTGTCTATGTTGAAGAAAGTGGTTGGAGATCCATCCACCATCGTTCCAGTTGAGACTATTGAGGTTAATGAAGAATTATCATATGAAGCAGTTCCGGTTGCCATTCTTGATAAGCAAGTCCGAAAATTAAGGAACAAAGAAATTGCTTCAGTTAAAGTGTTATGGCAAAGTCAACGAGTCGAGGAAGCCACGTGGGAAGCGGAAAAGGAAATGAAATAAAAATATCCTCACTTGTTTGGTTAAGTCTAGTAGTGATCGTGCAAATTTTCATTTCTAAGAAATTATAAGTTGTGTTCAATTTTGTGCAAAGACACTCTATCTTTTCTCCCCCCCCCCCCTAAAGGCTCTAGTATTGNTGAAATGTATATGGTGTATTGGAGTGATTGAATTGTATGGGACTCATTAAAGTGACCAAATTATGTGCGAGTATGTGTCATTAATTGAACCATGGGTAAAATTGTGGTGTAAAAAGAATTAACTATGTGTAGTTGTTAAAGTGATTGAATATGCGCAAGTTGTTGAGGTAACAAAGTTATATACCAGTTGTGGGGATAACTGAAACTGTGTAATGGTGCTTGAAAATGTGATTCGGGGGCTCTCTGGCAGGTAGATAGGCCTAATTACACAGGAAACTCTGGAAAAATTTTCAGAAAATATCGGAGTTAGTGAAAATTGGGGGTTGGCATGTCATGTTTTCAAAACCAAATGCATTCACGATCCTTATTCGAGGATGAATAATTTTAAGGGGGGAAGGATGTAAAGACCCGTAGAATTTATATCTAAAATAATGCCCGAATAAGTTCCTGAGTTGTTATAACTGTAGAAATTCTTAAAACGGACCTATTTTTAGTAAAAAGTACCTCGAAATTTGAAAGATATAATTTCTAGAAATTGGAATTATGCGACACACTATGCGATCACATAACGGGTATGCGGACCGCATAATGGTCGCATACATGGGCAGATCACTGCCCAAATTGAGGACAACTATGCGGCCCAGAATGCGATCGCATTTTGGTTATGCGGACCTCATAGTTGTCACATTCTTGCCCCTTTGCTTTTGTGAGGAAGGTTATGCGACGCACTATGCGATCGCATAACAGGTATGCGGACTGCATAGTAGTCACATACCTGGGCGGGTTGTTTTCTAATTTTGACCCATTTTGAGGGCCATTATGCGACTGGAATGCGGACCGCAGAACAGGAATGCGATCGCATTCCTGACCGCATTCCGTGTCGGGGCTCCTATTTTCTAATTTTTAAAACCTGACCCCCTGTTCAATAAAACACCCCTCCCCTTCATTTTTAACCATTTTCTAAATAAAATAGAGAGAGGAAGAGAGGGTCCTTGAGAGAGAAAGTTCTTTCATCACTCAATTTGTTTTTCCAAAGTCACTCAGGCCGGAGATTTTTGAGTAGTTGTCTTCTTCTTCATTCTAGCAGGTAAATCGCTAACCCCATTCCATTTAATTTCTCAGATTTTGGGTAGGAGTGGGACTCACCTAAATGGGTTCTTAAAGATGAACGTTAGGAACCTAGCATGCATGTTCATTAATTGTATTAATCTTGTAAAAGGAAGTGGGTTGGATTAAATATTCACAAAGGGAGGGTGGTAATCTAAGGGGTCACATATTATTCGATAAAATGCCTTAACGAGTTCGAATTGTATTCATGATTCCCAATTCTAATATAAATGTGTTACATTATGAACTAGATTGACGGTACTAGACTGTTCGGAGAATTGTGAATAAAGGTTAAAAGGAATTTCAACTCTAGGTATGTATGGCTAACCTTAATCTCCGTAAAATCACCCTGTTGATGCCCAAATATATGGTATGAGTTTCTTGTGGAGTAACCGTGAATAAATTGTCTGTGGAATGACTGTGTTGAAATGTAAGACTTTCTAAATGTCTAAATTCTAAAATGTGATGGTATGAAATAATGGTAATGAACTAAATGTGTGCATGTACTTATGTACTAAGTGCTATGTAACAAGTGACGAAAGAAGGTCGAGAATTGATTTAATTGAACTTCATGATCATGGAAATATCTTATATGATGCAGTATTGGTAAGATTTATCGTGGCTTGGCTTCTTATGAGTTGTTGATCGAAATGAAATCATATTCTTGTTGATGAACACCTTTGTGGTTAAATGATTGGCTGGTAAGAACTATTATGAACACATGATTGTTTGGTTATTATGAAATGGTAGTCTTGTTGGTTGAAGCCATGTGATTGAATTGTGAGCTGTTGTTATTTCCTATGAATTATGATGTCCGGTGGGATCGGGTTGCACGCCGAAACACGAAGGAATAAGGGTGGAGAGGTAAAAAGGGTGGAATGTAAATTGTCCGGTGGAATCGGGTTGCACGCCGTAACATAATAAATGATGTTGAAATGTGATTGTCAGGTGGGATCGGGTTGCGCGCTGCAACAGGAAGTAATAAGGGTGGAATGTTGAGAAGGAACAAGGGTGGAGTGTGATTGTGTTGAGATGAAAAATCAGTGAGACCCTTAATTGCAATTGTTCTGCATCACTGTGTATTACGTGTTGATTTGCTTAACTGTTTGCTACCTGTGCATTTCCTGATTTTACTTAGAGTAAAGTTTGTTCATACATACTAGTACTATTCAATGGTATCGACGTCCCTTTTTCCAGGGGCGCTACATTTTTATATTGAAGGTAGGTGGTTCCATAGCAGGTAATTCAGCCCACCGTCAGTAGTGCCTCCTCTCCATCCCGTTAGCTGTACAGGTGAGCCCCACTTCCTCTTGGGGCCGTGTGTGGCTCGTGCCACTTCCTTTTGAGTCTGTTATGTATTAAGAGGTATAGCAGGGGCCTTATTTCCGGCAAGTATTGTATAAGTCCTTAGTATTTGTAGAGGCTCCGTAGACACACTGTGGGTGATGTACATATGTATTTTGGGGTAGTAACTGTGCGTGCTCGGAATCATGGTCCACGTTAGTAAATGAATGTATGTACGTACCGTGTATGCTTTTGGGTAAAATGTTAGAAAGGTAGAAAGGAACTCAATTTGTAAATCTATGTTTAAACACAAAATTGCTACTTCATAAGGATAATGTATATGGTCAACACGGGGAAATGTGTGGGGTAGGAAAGGCGAACCCAGGAACGCTTGACTGGAGTCACCCGGTTGAGTGCCAGTCACGTCCCTTGATTTTTGGGGCGTGACACCCATGGAATCAGAGGACGTTTGATGCGGTGTGGGTAATTGTGGATAGGCTGACTAAGTCAGCACACTTCATCCTTGTATCAGTTTCGTGTTCGGCGAAGAAGTTGGCAAAAATCTACATGAGGGAGATTGTTCGATTGCATGGTGTGCCCGTGTCCATTATTTCTGACCGAGGTACTAAGTTTACCTCCTATTTCGGGAGAGTATTTCAGTGTGAGTTGGGAACACAAATTTATTTGAGCACAGCATTTCATCCTCAGACGAACGGACAGTCAAAGCGTACTATTCAGATTTTGGAGGATATATTGGAAACATGTGTCATTGACTTTGGAGGTTCATGGGACCAGTTTTAGCCTTTAGCTGAGTTTGCCTACAACAACAGCTATTAGTCGAGCATTCAGATGGCTCCGTATGTGGCGTTGTATGGTAGGCGGTGTCGGTCTCCAGTTGAGTGGTTCGAGCCGGGAGAGGCTAGATTGTTGGGTTCAGAGTTAGTCCAGGATGCCTTGGACAAGGTGAAGATCATTCAGGATAGACTTCATACAGCCCAGTCCAGGCAGAAGAGTTATGCGGATCGCAGAGATCGTGATTTGGCATTTATGATTGGAGATCAGGTATTTCTTCGAGTGTCGCCTATGAAGGGCTTGATGAGGTTCGGGAAAAAGGGCAAGTTGAGTCCTAGGTACATTGGTTCATTTGAGATTCTGGATAAGGTAGGAGAGGTGGCCTACAGACTTGCCTTGCCACCTAGTTTATCAGCCGTGCATCCTGTGTTTCATGTATCTATGCTTTGGAGGTATATTGATGATCCCTATCATGTGCTTGACTTCAGCGGTGTCCAGTTGGAAAAGGATTTGACTTATGAGGAGGAGCCGGTAGCCATATTAGCTCGGCAGGTTCGTCAGCTGAGATCGAAGAGTTATCCTTCGGTTCGTGTTCAGTGGAGAGGACAACCTGTTGAGGCAGCTACCTGGGAGTCTGAGTCCGATATGCGGAGCTGATATCCCCATCTTTTCCCTGATTCAGGTACTATTATATGTCCGTTCGAGGACGAACATTTGTTTTAGAGGTGGAGATTGTGATGACCCAAAAGGGTCATCCCGTGTAATTTTAGCTCAATTTGTGTTCCGAGGTCATGAAAGCCTTCTTTTATCTCACCTTGATATGCGTGTGCAGCCCGCACGTGTAGCCGGGAAGGTTAAGTGGAAAATTGATAATTGATAATTTTGTATTAATTATTTGAGTAAAGTTGACTTTGGTCAACATTTCTGGTAAACAGACCCGGACCCGTGATTTGACGGTCCCGAAGGGTCCGTAGGAAAATATGGGACTTAGTCGTATGCCCGGAATCGAATTCCGAGGTGTCAAGTCCGAGAAATGAATTTTTGAAGAAAATTATTTTATGAAAAATGTAAAGGTTTTAGAAAATGAGATCTGATGTGAAACCTATGATACCGGGCCCGTATCATGGTTCCGCAGCCCGGAACAGGTTCAATATGTCTTATATGTGTTATCTGTGAAATTTGGTGGGAAACGGACTTAGTTTGATGTGATTCGGATCGAAAATGGAAAATTTAGAAGTTTTGGAAGTTTAAAAGAATTTCATTGAATTTGAGGTCTAATTCGATGTTTGTGATGTTATCTTGGTGATTTGATTACACGAATTGGTCTGTAGGATGTTTTTGAGGTTGTGTGCATAATTGGTTTGGAGCCCTCGAGGCTCGGGTGAGTTTCGGGTAGGTGTCGGGGTGCAAAAACTTAGAAAAATCTGGTGTCAAATGCTGGTTTCTGGTGTTCAGGTCTTAGACCTTCGCGATCGCGGTGCAAGTCACGCGATGGCGATGTGAAAATAGGTAGGGGTAGGATTTTACCCTACGCGAACGCAGAGCCTGGTTTGCGATCGCGG
The DNA here is from genome assembly GCA_005239505.1 of Nicotiana paniculata. Classification (NCBI taxonomy): domain Eukaryota; kingdom Viridiplantae; phylum Streptophyta; class Magnoliopsida; order Solanales; family Solanaceae; genus Nicotiana; species Nicotiana paniculata. Next base: position 15,430 of record ML359496.1, read on the forward strand.
AGTCTGGGGGCAGTGTTCTACGCAAACGCGAAGGGACTCACACGAACGCATAGTGCAAATGTGGGGCTGGGGGCTGGGTAGCTAGTCCTCTATGCGAACGCGGTCGATTGGTCACGATCACGATGGACTAGGTTTAGTACTCTTCGCGATCGTGTAAGACGAATTCGCCCAGTGATTTATTTTGTCCCAAAACAGAACACTTATACGGGAATTTAGCCATTTTTCATAAACTCTTCCTTCTCCACACCCCATAGGCGATTTTTGAAGAGCTTCATCACCATAACCTCTTAGGTAAATAATTCTAACCTTGTTTTCTTCCATTTTCATTAACACCCATTAGATTTTAGGCCTAAAAACATGTGATTTAGGGTAGAGTTAGGATTTTTTTGATTATTTAGGAATTTGACCTCGTTTTGGGTGATTTCAAAATAAATAATATATTCGGGCTCGCGGGGGAAAAGGTGATTGGGTTTTGGTCCGAACCTCGTGTTTGGACCAAGCGGGCCTGGGGTCGATTTTTGGAATTTTGGAAAGAATGTTGGGATTCTATATTTAAGAACTGGAATTGAATTGTTAAGCATTTATTGATGTTATTGAGTCAATTATATCTAGATACTATTGATTTGGAGTCGGGTTCGAAAGGAAAAACGGTGCTAGAGGCTTGATTTGGATTCTTGGAGTCGAGGTAAATGATTTGGATTCTTGGAGTTGAGGGAATAGGTGTTGAGTCATATGTGCTACGTGTTATTATCATGTTCAATGTATAGGTGAGGTGACGAGTACCTATACCTTGTTGTCAAGCATGCCCGTGAGTCATTTCTTATGGTATATGAGTTTTTCTTCGATATCCCCTGTGTTATGAAGTAGATTTCATTTTGGGGATTATTCAATTGTTGGAAATACTTGGTCGTGAACACAGTCGATTAGTTGTTCGGTTGAGGATTATTTGGTTATGTTGTACATCCAGTGATATTGGTTATAGCTGTGTCCCTTGCCAGGACGGTGATATTTCTGTTATTGTTCCCTTGCCGGGATGTTGTAAATTATGGTTTGTACTATGGTTCTTCCTTGCGAAATTGTTGTTCTGGTTATTGTTTGGGTGAGGAAGAGTGTAAAGCACGAAGGGTGATGCCGTGTATTTATTTATTACATTGTGAGGATGAGAGTGTAAAGAACAAAGGGTGATGTCGTGCCATGATTTTATATTTAAAAGCACGATGGATAATGTCGTGCCGATATTATGATTTTAAAGCACGAAGGGTGATGCCGTGCCATGAGAGATAATGCAAGAAAGATATTTCGTGCCATGATATTGTGAGGTAAAAGCACGAAGGGTGATGTCGTGCGCTTGTTTTGGTGAGAATGAGAGTAAAGCACGAAAGGTGATGCCGTGCACTTGTTTGTACTCTGTTGTTATTTTGATACTTAGACGGTTGCCTTGTTCTATTATTCAATAAGTGTTTTCCCCTTTGTACCCCAGCATGTTTTCCCCGTAATTGTACTTAATTGTTTACTTCCTGCTGTTATTTCTGTTATGTATTATTGAATTGCACATGTGTTTATTATTTGTCGTGTCCTAGCCTCGTCACTACTTTTCTGAGGTTAGGCTCGGCACTTACTCAGTAAATGGGGTCGGTTGTACTGGTGCTACACTTGCACTTCTTTATGTTGTGCAGATTACGGTACCGGACCCGATGGACAGTGATCGAGGGAGTATCCTTCAGTCCAAAGGCGACACCGAGGTAGTCCTGCAGGCGTTCGTAGGCCTTGGCGTGAGCTCCTATCTCATTCCTTCCCTTTATGTCTTCTCTTGTATTTCTGAGACAGTTGTATTGTTTATTCAGACTTTGTTTTTAGTATTCTTAGACAGTCCGTGGTACCAGTTCTGGAGTGGTACTAAGGATTTTGTAGTATCAGATACTCGAGATGTTATATTTCATAGCTTCCTCATTGTTATTTAAACTTGTTCTTGCTTATCGCTTTTTCGTTAAATTCCTAATAATAAGGAAATAAACATGTTAACCAGAACGTTGGCTTGTCTAGCGGGTTCAGCGTTAGACGTTATCACGGTCCCGACGATGGGATTTCGGGTCGTGACAAGTTGGTATCAGAGCCCTAGGTTGCTTAGGTCTCACAATTCACAGACAAACTGGGTAGAGTCTGAGGGATCGGTACGGAGACGTCTGTACTTATCCCCCCAGAGGCTACAAAGTTAGGAAATAACTTCACATCTTTTCTTCTCTGTCGTGCGATTTGAGTTCTAAATGCTAACTGATTTTCTATTTTATTCTCTCGCAGATGGCGAGAACGCGTGCTTCCTCATCTACCGATCAGCAGCCTGATCTTCCTGTTGCAGCTCCTACTAGAGGCCGAGGCCGTGCTAGAGGCTGAGGCAGAGCCAGGGTTCAGCACAGAGCAGTAGCCCCAGTAGAGGATCCTCAGGTGGAGGTTGTTGAGGATATTCCCACTCGGGCAGTTCCAGTCGGACCAGCTCAAGTCCCAGAGGGGTTCATTGCCATCCCGGTTCTTCAGGACACTCTGGTCCTCTTAGTGGGCCTTATGGAGAGCATGGCTGATCACGCTCAACTATGTCTTATAGAAAGACTAAACAGGCGCTGCAAATATAATCCGGGGTAGTAAGACCAGAGTCGATCCCACAGGGAATTTACGTATCAATTAAGTCTTTAAAATACTAAACTGTTACTTAAATCACTTTTTTCAAGACTTTTGAATATCAATCGGTGATGTTTACTAAATCTAATAACAAAATAATAAATTAGCAGTTAACTAACAATATAATGTAAACAATGATAATAAAGGTCTAAGGTTATGGTTTCCCCCGTTGGTGAATTCTTTCTCGGATATTTCTTATAGTTTAATTAATCGTCTCTATCAATCATGAACACTCTATCTACCATAAATCTCTCTCAAGTAATTATGATAATTTACTAGACGCACCCTCTCAAGATACGCTAGCTAGATTGCATTACAGTTCATTTTAGATTGCACCCGAGGTATCGTTATCTCTAATCCAACCTCTAAACCCTCGGTTATGACTTTCGTCTATACTCCGGGAGTGATGTTGTTCAAAAAACTACCTAAATATGCACTCTCTCTCAAGTAGATACATAATAAATAGGAATAGCTAATTGAGGGCCCTTTCAATCAACTACAATAAGAACGTAGTTGAACAATTAGAGATTAATCAACCAAAATATATTAATATCACATCAAATTCATCCCCAATGGGTTATACCAAAACCCTAGACTAAATAATTTAGCTACTCATGTTTATAAGAATCAAAACTAATATAGATTGCATAATTGAAATATAAAGTAATGAATACAAGATGTAGAAATCAATGTTTTTGGCACTTCAATGGTTTTCTCTCCTCAAAATCCTTCGTCTGCCTTTCAATCCCCTTTTAGTTGTGTTTTAGGAGTTTATTTATATGTTTAGGGCGAACCCTAAACGTGTGGGAGACTTCTATTTCAACCGGAAAACCCTTAAACTCGTCAAAATTCGGAATTGGCTGAACCTGGGACCTGGCGTTTGGAGGCTAACGCCTGGATAACGCCAGGCTAGGGCTGGCTTTAGAAGGCTAACGCCTGCCTAACGCCAGGGCCAGCTTGGCTTTAGGAGGCAAACGCCTGCCTAACGCCAGGGCCAGCCTGGCTTTAGGAGGCAAACGCCTGTGTAAGGACAGGTGTTCCCTCGTCGCCTCTTAAGCGTATTTTTGACATATTTGCATCTATTTAGCTCGGTTTCCATCTCCAATTCACCTACACATGAAATAAACTC
>ML359497.1:0-53295 GCA_005239505.1 Nicotiana paniculata
GCCTAGATGCAAAAGCGAGATCATGAGTTTTGAGTACTTCTTTTGCTATCTCAGGTGAAGTAACAACAACCACAGAAACTTCACCTAGTTGAATATGCATAAGTGGTCCATATTTTTTAGCTAAATCTCTTAGGACACGATGTGGAAGTCCACCTACCATATGAAGCATACTTCCAAGAATAGGTAGTTTCCATGGACCTGGAGGCAATCTTTTGTCTTGGTTTTTGGAATTCATCCATTTCTTTAATAGAAAGAGGAAAGATGCAAAAAGGAAGATGGAAATCAAGTTGAAGAACATCATTTTGGGAGTGAAAAGAAGGTTTATTTAGTCCAATTGGTTTTCCAAAGAGTTGTGGCATATGCTCTTTTATAGAGTTTTGTTTTGGCATGAAATGGGATTTGTAGTAAAGACAAAGACGAAAGATATATTTATTTTTTTAGCAATTTTTGTTTTTCAAAAGTCTGATAATTAGAAAATAGTAGGTCTTTTTCACAAATAATTTGGCTGACTTTATGAACAAAAATGATGTAAGCAATTTAATTTTAATGGACAAACTATTGTGGAGCCGAATATGAAATTATATTTGTTATCCAAGCTAGTAAAGTTCTTAGTAAGCAATGAAAATAGATAGGAAGGCTGTCAATTGCAGCTACAAGAACATTGACTTCAATAAAGAAGAAAAACGAATAATTAAAATATATTATTTATTGAAGAGAGTGGTTGTGTAAGAATATGTGAGACTCTGTATAATTTTATGTGACATGTTTATCTTTCCTTTTATGTAAACTATATATCTTAGCATTTTCTTTTACTATTCTGCATAAATTATTGGGATCCACTTGATAAAAAGAGTTTATTCTTTTACAAGAAGAAAGTAAAGGAAAAGACAAATGAAAAGATTGACCAAAATTAATTTAGAAGGATAATTTTAGTAATTTGCATATACTTGGCTTATATGTCAGAAGTATGCTTTAATTTCTTAAATTTTGTGTCGAATCAAATAATTTTACATCAAATGAAACAAAAGAAGTATACATTTTAACATAAATGCCTTGTAATCAGATATAGGTGCCGCAAGAACAGGTAAATTATTTGTTTTTAATACATTTCGGAAGTTATCAAAAATCCAAATTAACAGGTTAGGATATAACAATAACGGAGGACGTTAACGTTTTATTTATTTTGTTATGTAGAGAGTAGAACTTATTAAAGATTGGTAGAATATGAAATTATACTTGTTGTCCATTCTTGGTCAAGTTCTTAGTAAGCAATGAAATATGATAAGAAGACTGTCAGCGGCAGCTAAAAGAAATTTGATTTTAATAAAGCCGAAAAACAAAATAATTATAATGAAACAATAAAGAAGAATGTTGAAAAGAAAGAGAGATAATTTTTATTGATTTGGGATGATTTATAATGGAATAAAATTGTTTGGGAAAGAGTGACTTAGCCACCAAGTAATAATTCATATTCTCTCTAAAATATAGACATTAACATTAAATACAATTCTATTTATAACACTCCTCCTTGAATGTCTATTTAATAGATAATGTGTCTTGTTAAATCTTTAACTAAAATAAAGCCCAAAAGGCAAAAAATTATGAAAAAGGAAAAAGAGTACACATGTTTAGAAATACGCCTTTTGGTTGTCTTGTTAAAAACGTTGCGAGGAAAACTCATTGGCACAAAACCTTGTAAGGGAAAAAGAGTACAACGAATGTTAACTCCCAGTGATGAGAGCACAAATTCACATCCTTGAGCCTTCACATCACAATCTTCTACACTAATTTATTGAAGGTTGATGTGGGTACAGATTTGGTGAACAAATCAGCCATATTATCACTTGAACGAATCTATTGCACATTGATATCACCATTCTTCTGTAGACCATGTGTGAAAAATAACTTTGGTAAAATGTGCTTGTCATTTCTCCTTTTATGAATTCTCCCTTCAATTAGGTTATGCATGTTGCATTGTCTTCATATAAAATTGTGGGTAGTTTGTCACACTTCAAACAATATGTAATGACCCGGCCGGTCGTTTCGAGAATTGTAGCCCCGTTCTCCCATTTTCTGCTTATTTTTGTGCTTTACTGTTGTTTTATGACTTACCGGGATAGTTGGTTTGGGTCCGGAAGGATTTCAGAATGTCTTGAGACACTTAGTCTCATAATGAAAAGCTTAAGTTGGAAAAGTTGGCCGGATGTTTACATATGTGTAAACGACCCCAGATTTAAATTTTGATGGTTATGTTAGCTCCGTTGGGTGATTTAGAACTTTAGGAGCGTGTTTGGATTGTGATTTGGCGGTCCGTGGTGGAATTAGGCTTGAAATGGTGAAAGCTGGATTTTTGGAAAAATTGACCAAGAGTGGACATTTTGATATCGGGGTCGGATACCGATTCAGGAAGTTGGAGTAGATCTGTGGTGTCATTTATGAACGGTGTGCAAAATTTGGGGTCAATCGGACATAGTTTTATAGGTTTCGGCGTCGTTTATAGAAATTAGAAGTTTCAAAGTTCATTAGGCTTGAATATATGTGTGATTCGTGTTTTTGATGTTGTTTGAGGCATTTAGAGGGTGCGACTATGTTTGTATGATGTTATTGGACTTGATATTATATTTGGTTGAGAACCCGTGGGCCTCGGGTGAGTTTCAGATGGTTGGCGGATCATTTTTAAACTTGGAATTTTTGTTGAAGACTGCTGGTTTTGCTTGTTTCTGGTTTCCTCTTATGCGTTCCCGAGGTAGGTCTCATTTCGCGAAGTGTACTTGGAGGAGGATGAGAAATTTTTGTTCGCGTTCGCAATGGTTTGGACAGTGGATGCATTGCGAACGCGTAAAGGGTGACGCATTCGCGAAAAGAGATGAGGCAGCTGGGGACCCCATGCAATTGGTCTATGTGTTCGCGAAATGAGGAGTCAGTTAAGCATCATGTTCGCGAGTGATTGAACGTGTTCGCGTAGAAGGGTTTTGGTCTGGAGCATTTTTGTGCTTCACGAACGCGAGGATGCTTTGTGAAGAAGGGCACTTGGGCAGAATATAAGTTTCAAATACGAGGGTTTTGAGTTCATAACATAAAATTGATTTTGGAGCTCGGTAGAAAGCCAATTTTTAGAGAGACTTTCACGTAGATGTTTGGGGTAAGTGATTTCTTTCTAATTTGGATTAATTTCCACCATTAAGTCTTAGATTCCATCATTTAATTTGTGATTTGTCGTGGAAAATTGGGGAAAATGACGAAGAGTTCTTGGGCTAGATTTTTGAGGTTTTGAATGGGATTTTGTTGTCGGACTTGAGTAAATTTGATATGGTTAGACTCGTGGTTGAATGGGCTTCCGAATTTTGTGACTTTTGTCGGATTTCTAGACGTGGGCCCAGAGTCCGGATTTGAACCAGTTTTTGATTTTTGAGCTATAACTTAGTAATTTTTTGTAGAATTGATTTCCTTAGCCCGTATTGATTGTATTGTACTGTTTGTTGCTAGATTCGTGTCATTTGTAGGCCAATTTTGTGAGGAAAAAGGCGTATTGGAGTAGGGATTTTCTTAGATTTAGGTAAGTAACACTTCTAAACTTGGCTTTGAGGGTTTGAAACCCTGAAATATGTGTTATATGATTGGTGTTTAGGTGACGCACATACCAAGTGACAGGCGTGCAGGCCTGCACCGTGAGATTTGTGACCAGTTTGATTCCACGACACTGTCTAGTGGAGTCATTTTGTTAATGTCCGTATTTTCATCATGTGATAAAGTAATTAAGATGTTAATCATGCTAGATATCATGTTCAGGCTATATGCCGGTATTATTGGGACCCATAATGGTCCTTTCTTGTTGTTGTCTTACTGATTTCATTGATATTTCGTACTCATTCATATTCATTCATTTCATATCATATCTCAATCTCTGTTGTTAATTATTGATGCATCATATCAATTTTTTAGGGCTAACTTCATTAACATCGAGAGCCCATGAGAGAGACTGAAAGTGATGCTGAGGGCCTGATTATGAGTGATATTTATGGGATTGGGATGCACGCCACAACGGTTATACTTATTTATGATAGCGCCTGGGATGAAGGAGCCCCTTTCGGAGTCTGCATACACACCTAGTGAGCGCGGTATATTATATTGAGGGATGGATCTTCCTTGGACATGGATCTTGTCCGAAGTATTATATACCCGGGGATGGGTCTTCCCGACGTGTTGGATTGGCCCTACTTAGTACTGGGTGGCTGATGGTCAGTCGATGTATATATTTGGGGATAGATCTTCCCTGGGCAGGATTGCCCATATACAGTACTGAGTGATTGAGCAATAGAGAGTGTGAGCACATGAGGCTATCATCACGGTGCGTCACATACAGCATGTGCATTGGCATATAGTAGTAGAGAAGTTATGTTCTTCTTATCATTCAGATTTGATCTATTTTGCTATATTGAGTTTATCTGTTGAACTTGCAAGCATGCCTATGTTTCTGCACTATTATTTCTATATTGAACTGTGTCGCTTGAGTTAGTCACTACTTTCACTCTAAAGTTTGGATTTGTTACTTATTGAGTTGGTTGTACTCACGCTACACCCTGCAACTCGTGTGCAGATCCAGGTGCTTACGATCACGGTGGCTGGTGAGTGTGGAGCCAGGATCTCGGGAGACTATAGAGGTAGATGCATGACGTTCGCAGACCTCTACCCTCCTTCTTTATCTTTACTTGTATTTCAATTTTTACTCTTTAGACCTTGTATTAGACTATCTTCCATTGATGCTCGTTTACTTGGTGACACCCCAGTTTTGGGAGAGATTTTATTGAGTTGTGTATTTATTTATGTTCTAAAAAGGTTTTCCTTAAATATTAACTGCTTCCACACTTTTCAAAGCTTTTTGTTATGTAAAAAAAAGAGTTGAATGATTGGCTTACCTAGTTCCACGATAAGCGCCATCACAACGGTTGGTTTTGGATCGTGACAAGTTGGTATCAGAGCCTAGGTTACATAGGTTCACGAGTCATGAGCAGGTTTAGTAGAGTCATGTGGATCGGTTCAGAGACATCTGTACTTATCTTCTAGAGGTTGTCGAACCCTTAGTAAATTTCACATTCTTGTATTCTTGTCGTGAAAATTTGTTAATTCCGGTAACTAAACTTCTGTTATTTTATTCTCTCACAAATGGTGAGGACATGTACTACTAGGCAGGATAGACAGCCACCAGTTACACCAGCTAGGGCTGCGAGAGGTCGAGGTCACGGTAGAGGTTGTAGTAGGGGCAGGGGTGCAACTCGTACAGCAGCTAGGGCAGCACCTATAGACCCACCAGTCGTTCTAGCTCAGGACCACGTACCAGATACAGTTGAGCTAGTGGGGCCAACTCAGGTACCAGTTGTCCCCATCGTGATTCCAGGCCTTTAGGAGGCCTTAGCTCAGATTGTGACCGTGTGTACCAGTCTTGCTTAGGCAGTCTCTGTTCAGGTAGCAACAACCACTTCTCAGGTTGTGGGAGGTACCCAAACTCCTGCCGCCCGTACACCAAAGTAGGTGATGCAGGGACTCCAGACACTGGGCTAACTTCCAGCCCAACCGGTTGCAACTTTTCAAGGCCCCGGTGGTTCGGGTTATGGCTGATGATAACTAGAGAAGACTTGAGAGATTTGAGAGACTTAGGCCTTCATCATTTAGTGGTGCTGATTCAGAGGATGCTCAGGGCTTTCTGGAAAAGTGGGAGCGGATTCTTCGGACATCGGGTATTATGGAAACTAGTGGGGTCTCATTCACTATTTTTGAGTTTGCAGGTCTGCATTCAGATGGTCGGAGGCTTATGAGAGGCGCAAGTCGGTCGGTGCAGCAACACATACAAGGCAGTGGTTTTCCATTCTCTTCTTGAAGAAGTTCGTATCGTAGTCTCACAAAGAGGTGTTGCGCACACAATTTGATCAACTTCGTCAGGATGGCATGTCTATGACGTAGCATCCAAGATGAGGTTTTCTAAGTTGGCTCATCACATAGTTTGGCTGGTTCCCACTGATAGGGAGAGGATTCGGAGGTTCATCGATGGCCTCACATATCATTTGTGGTTGCTTATGACTAGGGAAAGGGTATCTGGTGCCACTTTTGATGAGGTAGTGGACATTGCTCGGCAGATAGAGATGGTCCGCAGTCAGAAGCGGGTAGAGAGGGAGGCCAAGAGGCCTCGTGGGTCAAGAAGTTTTAGTGGTGTTCCTTCTGGAGGTCAGTTCCACCACGACAGGGGTCGTCCTTATAGGCATGCTCAGACAGCTCGTCTAGTTCACCGTTGTGCATCATCCGACCATGGTTCATACAGTACACAGCAGGTCCAGTCATCACTAAGTTCCCTTCCAGCTCAGAGTTCGTCCCATGCACCTTCAGTTCGGGGCTCATCGGCATTAGGTTCTTCTAGCGGGTATTCTGGTGCTCGGGGCTCCCTTCAGTCCCCACCGCCTCTTCGAGTGTGTATATATAGGTCATATCAAGAGGTATTATCATCGTCTTACGGGAAGTCTAGCTGAACAGAGGAGTCAGCCTATGACTTCAGCACCCGTTACTTTACCACCCGCTCAACCAGATCGGTATGGGGTCCAGTCAGCTAGAGGTCACCCTAGAAAGGGAGGCTGATCAGGTGGCGGTCAGGCCCGATTCTATGTTATTCCTTTCAGACCAGATATTGTTTGTTCAGATGCAGTGATCACAATTATTGTCTCAATTTGCCACAGGGATGCCTCTGTATTATTTGACCCTTGTTCCACCTATTCATATGTATCATCATATTTTTCTCATCATTTGGATATGCCCCATGAGTCATTAGTTTCATTTGTTCATGTCTCTATGCCTATGGGCAATACTATTATTATGGACCGTGTTTATCGATCTTGTGTGGTGAGTATATGGGGATTAGAGACTAGAGTTGATCTTTGTTGCTTAGTATGGTGGACTTTGATGTGATTTTGGGTATGGATTGGTTGTATCCACGTCATTCTGTTCTAGATTGTCACGCTAGTATCGTGATGTTGGCGATGCCGGGATTGCCAAGGATTGAGTGGAGACGTTCTGTAGACCCCCAGCAGAGTGATTTTATATTTGAAGGCCTAGCGGACGGTTAGGAAGGTTTTTTATCTTATTTGGCCTTTGTGAGGGATGTTAGTGCTGATGCTCCCACTATTCATTCTGTTCCGGTGGTGTGGGAGTTTTAGGATGTGTTTCCTGCAGACCTGTCGGGTATGCCGTACGACAGGGATATTGACTTCGGTATTGACTTGGTGCCGGGTACTCGGTCCATTTCTATCCCACCATATCGTATGTCACTAGCTGAGTTGAAAGAATTGAAGGAGAAGCTTCAGGAACTCCTAGATAAAGATTTTATTAAGCCCAGTGTGTCGCCTTGGAGTGCATCAATTCTGTTTGTGAAGAAGAAGGATAGTAATATAAGGATGTGCATTGATTATAGGTAGTTGAAGAAAGTCACAATCAAGAACAAGTATCTTTTGCAGCGTATTGATGATCAGTTTGACAATCTTCAAGGAGCGAGGGTGCTCTCCTAGATCGATTTGAGGTCTGGGTATCACCAATTGAATATTCGAGACTTGGATATTCTAAAGACAACATTCAGGACCCGTTATGGTCATTATGAGTTCCTTGTGATGTCTTTTGGGCTGACCAACGACCCAGCAACGTTTATGCATCTAATGAATAGTGTGTTTTAGTATTATCTTGACTCGTTTGTTATAGTGTTCATTGATGATATCCTGGTGTACTCTCGTAGCCAGGAGGACCATGCCCAACATTTGTGGATTATGTTGCAGCGGTTGAGGGAAGAGAAGCTTTATGCCAAGTTCTCCAAGTGTGACTTTTGGCTCCGCTCAGTGGAATTCTTTGGGTACGTGGTGTCTAGTGAGGGTATTCAGGTGGATCAGAAGAAGATAAAGGCGGTTTAGAGTTGGCCCAAATTGTCCTCAGCTATAGAGATTCAGAGCTTTCTCCGCTTGGGTTATCTTCGATTTGTGGAGGTTTTCTCGGCTATTGCATCACCCTTGACCAAATTGACCCAAAAGGGTGCTCATTTTAGGTGGTCGGATGAGTGCGAGGAACCTTTCAGAAGCATCAAGACTGCCTTCACCACAACTCTAGTTCTAGGTTTTCCATCAGATTCAATCTCTTATACAATATATTGTGATGCTTCACTAATCGGTATTGGGTGTGTATTGATGCAGGAGGGTAGAGTGATTGCTTATGATTCTCTTCAGTTGAATCCTCATGAGAGAAACTACATTGTTCATGATTTGGAGTTATGTTCCATCATTCATGCATTGAATGTTTGGAGGCATTACCCCTATGGTGTGTCTTGTGAGGTTTTTACGGATCATCGGTGTCTCCAGCACTTGTTCAAACAAAAGGATTTAAATTTGAGGCAGCGTAGATCGTTGGAGATGCTAAAGAACTATGATATGACCATTCTATTTCATCCCGGGAAGGCTAATGTGGTGGCCGATGTCTTGAGTAGAAAGGCAGTGAGTATGGTTATCTTGCATTCATTCCTGACGGGGAGAGATCTCTTGCAGTTGATGTTCAAGCTTTCGCCAACCAGTTCGTGAGATAGGATATTTTGGAGCCCAGTCGGGTTCTAGCCTATGTGGTTTTTCAGTCTTTCTTATATGATCGCATCAGAGAATGCCAGTACGATGATCCCTATTTGTTCATCCTTAAATAAACGGTTCAGAACGGTGATGCCATAGATGTGACAATTGGGGATGATGGGGTATTGAGGATGCAAGGTCGAATTTATGTGCCCAATGCAGATGGGCTACGTGAGTTGATTCTTGAGGAGGCCCACATCTCGCTGTATTCTATTCTTCCGGGTGCCGTGAAGATGTATCAGGACTTGAGGCAACATTATTGGTGGAGGATAATGAAGAAGGATATAGTGGAGTTTGTATCTCGGTGCCTTAAGTGTAAGAAGGTGAAGTATGATCATCAGAGACATGGTGGATTGCTTTAGAGGTTAGAGATTCCAGAGTGGAAGTGGGAGCGGATCACCATGGATTTCGTAGTTGGTCTCCCACAGACTTCGAGGAAGTTCGATGCTATTTGGGTGATTGTGGATCGGCTGATCAAGTCTGTGCACTTCATTCCAGTTGGTACTACCTATTCTTCGGAGAGGTTGGCTGAGATTTACATCTGAGAGATTGTCCGCTTTCACGGTGTGCCAGTGTCTATCATTTCAGATTGGGCACGTAGTCTACATCCTAGTTATGGAGGGAGGTACAACGAGAGTTGGGTACCCAGGTTGAGTTGAGCACATCATTTCACCCTCAGACGGATGGACAGTCCTAGTGCACTATTCAGATATTGGAGGACATGATACGCGTGTGTGTGATTGATTTTGGGGGTTCTTGGGATCAGTTTCTACCGCTCACGGAGTTTGCCTACAACAACAGCTACCAGTCGAGCATACAAATGGCTCTGTATGAGGCTTTGCATGGGAAACGGTGTAGATCTCTGGTGGGCAGGTTCGAGCTGGGGGAGGCTAGGCTATTAGGTACTGACTTGGTTCAGGATGCATTGGAGAAGGTTAAATTGATTCAGGAGCGGCTTCGCACGGTGCAGTCCAGACAGAAGGGTTATGCCGATAGGAAGGTCCGTTATGTTTCTTACATGGTTGGGGAGAAGGTCCTGCTGAAAATTATACCCATGAAGGGTGTTGTGAGGTTCAGAAAGAAAGGGAAGTTGAGCCCCCAGTACATTGGGTCATTCGAGGTGCTTCGGAGGATTGGGGAGGTGGTTGCTTTGCCACCTAGCTTGTCAGGTGTGCATCCGGTATTTCATATTTCTATGTTCTGTAAGTATGTTGGTGATCCGTCTCATGTTTTAGATTTCAGCACAATTCAGTTGGATGTTGATTTGACTTATGATGTGGAGCCGATGGCCATTTTGGATCGGCAGGTTCGAAAGGTGAGGTTAAAGGATATAGCTTCAGTGAAGGTGCAGTAGAGAGGTCATCCCATGGAGAAGGCTATTTGGGAGACCGAGCGAGAGATGCGGAGCAGATATCCATGCCTATTTGAGACTCCCAGTATGTTTCTAGACCCATTCGAGGACGAACGTTTGTTTAAGAGGGGAGGATGTAACGACACGGCCGGTCGTTTCGAGAGTATTGCAAAGAAAGGGAGAGAAAATTCTTATTCATTTGAGATAACTTACAATGAAATAGAACCCCTCTATTTATAGGGAAAAGTGACTTAGCCACCAAGTAATAATTCCTAAAAAATCTCACTAAAATATAGACATCCACCTTAAATACAATTCTATTTACAATAATAATTAAAATATATCAATTTAATAAAGAAGGGGTTTTACAAAAAAAAAAACATTCCATTTTGTACCAATTTGTCTGACATATATTATCATTTGTAATCTGTTTAAAAAGTATTTCTTTTGTTGAAAATCATTTAATTCAATGTAGTATTTTCTTTTTATATTTAGTCACATGACTTGTTCGGACTCACGTGGTATAAAAAATTGTTTTTCATAAGGAAAGAAAAAAGACATGTGGAATATTCATCACTATTTATTTAAAAGAATAATTTGATACTATTGTATATATATTTGTTTACATGTCAAAAGCCTACTTTAGTTTATTAAATTTCATACTCAATTATTCAGGTTCACATAAAATGAAATAAAGAAATATTTAAAATCGTAGTTTTTTCTTTTCTAAATTAGTTTAGGGTACGCGCTTTGCGCGTGTATTTATATTAAGGGATACACAATTTTTAAAAATCATGTAATATAAAAATAAAATTTTAAAAAGGATAAGTTCTTGAATAAAAAATTATTAAATATTTTCTAATTTGAATTATGTAGAAATTCATAATATTTAGAATTTCAAAAGCTTATTAAAATTGTACCTTTTAAAAGTATTTCTTTAAAGAAATAACTATAGATTTCGGTCTTGTTTCCTTGTTGGAATCCATAACTTAACGTGAAAGGAACTTAAAAGTGAGGTGTCATTACATGGCCTAATTTATAAAAAAATTTGAGGTAAAATCTTACTCAATCTCAAACTCTTAAATATTAGGAGTTCTACATAGATAAAAATTTAATAAGAAAAAATTTATTTGATTTCAAAATTCTAAATATTAAAAATATAATTAATTACAATCTTGTCCAATTTGAACACTATCGTTAAGAGTCATAAAAGGCGAACGATATTCCGCTAATGATTTTGTGCTTTTAATAAAGTACTAGTGTTAGAGTATGCGCGTTCCACGTGTATCTTTTCTAAATAAGTATACTTATAAAAAATTACTAAAATATTATACTAAAAGCTTTTTTTAAACTATCAAAAATAAAATTCTCAACATGGCGAGTATTAATCCATACAACTAACTCACAAAACAAAAAAGGAAGGGTAAAATAGAACTTCTCAAGCATAAGCTATTATCCAACTTAATTTTTTTTTTATTTTATAATTTCATCACTTCAATTTCACCGATTAACATATCATACTTCTTTTTTAGTTACCAAGTTCATGCACTCATCACTACCAATAATACATTTTTAAATTCTACAAACTTTATTATGAAGATATCTGTTAAATCAAAATTATGTATTTGTAGAAGATCTATTTGTACTCGTAGGCATTATAGAAATAATATTCAAAATTATGAGGACAAGCAAAATATTTAAATAAGTCAAATCTTACTCAATTTTAAATTTTTAAATATGAAATATTTTTGCATAATTCAAATGGAGAGAGAGACTAATAGCTAAAATTTTGATTAATGTCAAGATTTAAGATTTTGGAAAAATAATTAAATAACAATTTTAACCAATAGTACATTCAAAAATATTATTATATCTTTTGTGAAACAAGACTTGTTCGACAAATAATTTTGTGAAAACACATAATTATGATCCGTTTGCTATGTTAGTCATTCAAGCTAATGATAAATTATATTTCCATTCATCTCATAAGAATCTCAAAATTTATACTTAATAGTTGCACCTACTCAAAATATATGTATAATTGTGCTCCCAGCAATCTGATGCCTAAATGGATAAATTTTATATCTACCAAAACTTTTAAATGCAATATAATATAATGATAATACTATTGCAAACATAAAAAATAAAATTAAAACATAGAAACTAAAAGCTCGAAGAATCCTATTGTTTAACCAAAGAATTAGACCCTTTGACTAAAGCTTATTTTTAAGATGAATGCGGGTTACTGATAATTAAGAAAATGGATAAAAATGAATAACAGACAATATTGCAGAAAAATAAAAAAGCGAACTCAATTATATTCGAGAATCAGATGCCTTTACAAGATGTATTCCCCTCCCTTATATAGGAGATTTTTATAATGTATGACTCTTGCTATGGTTGCTAATTAATGACTAATTATGACATTAATGAGGCGTTACAAAGGATAACAGTAATTGGGGTACGGTTACATAACGTTCGAGTAGTCAATTGTGGGTCTTTGAATCTGCCCGTAGCTTTGTCTAGATTCATTCTGATCGTGCCTCTCTCCTGTTTTGCTCAAGTTGAGTTTCCCGTGGCTGATAACCTCGAGGGTTTATTGAACCGTGCCTCTTTGTGCCGTACCTCTTCAAAGGATCACATCCAGCTGCCGCATTTTCCTGTGTCCACGTGACTGGCTGAGTTGTGAAAAGCTGGCTTACGCGTGAAACTCTTTTTTACCAATACAGATAGTCCCCCCACTTACCATATATTTAACGATTAATATTTGGTAAGTAGATATTCATTTATGGCGGGAATATTTTGCCGCCGCTTTTCCTCAAATCATTGTATCCTTCTCTGCACCATAGGCGTCGTTTGTCACATCCATTTAATGCTCGTACCACGTGTCCTTTTCGGATTGGTTCTGTATTTACTCGGCACTTTTTAGGGCTTTTTGCGGCTGTGCTAGTCCCAAAGTAACATCTTCAATTATGACTTTTTATCATTATTTTTCTTTTTTTTTTCCTATGTTTGACGGATGTCCTCAAGTATAAATACCCTTCTTCCTTTCTTTGCTTCCACGGAACACTTTTCTAACTTTGTCTTTTGTAAAGAACTTCCTTCTTGCCTTTGCAAGCATGTCTTCTTCAAACCAACCTCAAGGAATAATTGATATTGAAAGTTTAACGCCATCTTCTGCTCCGATTAGGAGTCGGAGTGGTGGTAGACTTAGAAGTACTCCTTCGAGGGGCTCCTCTTCTCCTTAGATAGTTCCTTCTTATTCCACTAGATCTCTAGTTTCTCCAAGGTTTAAGGTTTCTCGGTCTCTGTCTAGAGGTAGAGGCGAATGCCTCCGTGAACCTGGAGTCGATGAAATTATCCCTGCTGAGTTTTTTTTTGCTAGGGATAGTCAAGTTCTTGTAGACCAATCTTCTTCTCTTGAAAGTGTCGAAAGATATTCAACCCTTATAAATGAGGGTCAGACTTTCCTTGTTCGTAGGGAGTACTTTTGGAGGTCTGACTTTCCTGTATATATTCCGAATAATAATCAAAGAATAACGTCTTACAAGAAGGGATTCTTTTGTTTATACATATCCTTTCACTCTAGGGTTTAGATCCCCCATTGACCCAGTTATAATTGAGTTTTGCCATTTTTTCAATATCTTCTTAGGACAAGTTGGTCCGCTTGTGTGGCGAGTTGTCGCATGTCTTAGAAGTTTGGCTTTGTTAGCCTTGATTCCTTTTACTTTCAATCATATTATTCATCTCTACTCTCCTACCTTATTTCGTGAAGGATAGGGGTTGGTACCTCCGGTATGGTGCTGTACCCACTGTTGGTTTAGTGGGTGAAGAAAATCTTCCCTTCCCTAAGAAGCGGAATCGCACACGTGAGTATGCTTTAGCTCACATTTAATTTCTCTCAGCAATCATGAATACTGTTGAGAATGTCTCTGGTATTCGTGATTGGGTAGAAAAATTATTGTCTATTTCTCCTTCAGAAGAGAGATCTTGGAAGTACCTTGCTGGGAGGTATGGTTGGCAAGTAAAGACCCACGGTAAGTGAATCTCTTGTTCTTGCTTCTTTCCTTACTCGAGTCTCTTTTTTTTGTCGTTTAACTTTTTCCCTTCTAATAGTTTTCTCTGCTCGTAGGGTGTCTGCTTCATCTATCCCGAAGATGTCCTTGGCTCAGGCCCAGGAAATTATTGTTGGTTCATCTTCCTCGAAGAGGATGATTAGTGAGTCTCGTTCCGTAGAAGAAGAAGAAGAAGGAGCTTTAGTGCACAGGCCACGGAGAAGGCGGGTTTCTCAGATGATGAGATTACGCCCTTAGCCTTGCTTTTCGTGTCCGTGATTGAGCCCCCAGTCGCTGGTGATGTTTCACATTCCCCTATTCATGAGGGTGTTGATCTTGCTCCTAATGATGTCTCTTTGGCTGCGGTCTTTCCTGCTTCTTTAAGAGAAGCCGTCTCATCCGTTCCTCTAGCTATTTCTATTGCTTTGTCTGTAACTTCCTCTACTCTTCAACCCTCCGTGCCTTCTGCTTTGCCTGTGGCTTCTCCATCTACTCAACCTTTCGTGCCTATTGTTGTTCCATCTCTGCCTACTTCCATGACTTCCGTTAGGGAAGAAGGTTCTTCCAGCAGAGAGATGCGACATGTGGTAATAGAGGTTCCGACTGAGGGGAATCTTTTCAAGAAAATGGGTGAGCCCGAACTGTGGCTCAATCCTTTGATAGGTCCCTCTATGAAAGCAAAGATAGCCAGCCACGGTGCTCTTACATGGGCCAATGAGCTCGTGCATACTTCTTTGAAGGTATGATGTAAGTTATCCTCATTCACCCTCGTATATGAAATTTAGCATATCTTACTGGTTTATTTCTTGTAGATTAACCTTATTGCATAGAGCTTATGAAGAGGATTTCAAACACGGACCAAGAGACAAAAGAGTTGCAAGCCGATGTTGATAATTGGAGAGCACAATATGATAGCCTAAGGATTGACATGGATGATTTAGAAGAGGAAATGAGTACCTTGAAGCGGCAGATGAGACTCATGGTAGTAGAACTAGCAGTGGAGAGGGCTTCTTGCAGTCAGGCTGATAAAGATAAAAGTGTTCTGGAGTCTTCGTTCGCGGAGCAGCTGTCCTGTGCCTCAGAGGAGATTAGAGACTTGAAGAACTTGTTGGGGCAGAAGGCTTTAGACAAAGCTCAAACTTTAGAGGAGTTGATTGTACCATTAAGGGCTGCCCATGAAGCTGCAGAAGCGGAGAAGGACGGATTGAGAGTTGAGCTTCAAGTATGGGAGAAAGATTATGAAGATCTGAAGAGGTGGTTGTTGCCGATGTGAGCTGGGCGTACATGAACTATCGCCTTGACACATTGATGGAAATGAGTCAAGAGGGTTTTGACCTTAGTGTTGAAATAGCCAAAACTAAGGAAGCCATTGAGAAGGCTCAACGAGGTCATAACCTCTCTTCACATGATGGTGAGATTCCAGCCACTCATGCCTCTTCATCCCTAGTTGCTCCTACTCCTTCTGCCACTGTAAGTCAACCCCTCTCTTGAAAAGATTTAGTTGGTTCATCCCTTTTCGTTTGTTTTCTTTGTATCAATTGGTGGTTACCCCCAGTCCCATCGGGGGTAAATTTGGATTTCCTTAAAGTCCCCAAATGACAACTTAGGGGCACCCCAATGTATGTAAAAATTTTAAACGGCTAAGTATAAGTTAATACTTAGTTTTCACCGTTTTAATATATAAATGTTAATTCGACTTTTGATGAGTTTCTATTTCACTCTTTAAGTATTTTTCATGCTTCATTTTTTGAGGTTTTAGCTTTACCTTCGAGTTTTGCATGTGGAATGCCTTAGACTACTCGTACCTTTTTTGTAATAGGCACAGTGTCATATTAAATGTTTGCCTTTTTTTTAATCGGCATATTTTATGGAAGAAGGCCCTTTATAATTGACATGAAGAAGACGTCTCAACTTCATGATAATGCAATAGTGTGAAAGGGATTTTACACATGTTTAAGAATGTTTCCAAGGAAAGTTTTTTGTTTGAACTTCCATGACATTTTACATGTGTTTGGTTATCGTCTAAAACTCATGTTTGCAACTGTTTTTGTTTAACAGATTTGGTATACTCTTATATTTTGTAACTTTTTTTCATAGGTAACAATTTTTCGATATTAATACAAGGAAAAAATTGTTTTTACTAGTTTTTGTAAATATTGGGGTTTTTACCCGCAACTCTTTTGAAAACAGTTTTCTTATAAGTACGAGGGAAATGTTTTCTCATTCGTAACTGTTTTTATTTGATATCAGTTTCTTGAACAAATACAAGGATTTAGATCTTTCATCCATAACTGTTTTATTTGAGAACAACTTTTTGAATGAGTANTCAGGCTCGAGCTTTTGACTTTCTGATAGTCTTCTTTGCTTCGTCTTAGCCTTCCATACTATATAGTTCCCCAAGTGTTTGAGCTTTGAAGAATTAAATCTCAAGCACTTGATTATTCCTTCCTTGTGGTCCTTTTCCTGAAAAGGAAAAACATTCAGGACTCGAAGGTATATAGTTTTTTAGATGATGACTGCTTAACACTTATAAAACGTCCATCAGAAATAACCTAGACCGGGAATTGTGTTATTTCCTCGCGTCTTTGCAGGTCTAATATCATCATCTGGTGATGGGTTAGCTTTGTGCCTATCATCAAAAAAAGTTAATAGAATTTTTAAATGTTCAAAATAAAATAGAACGTGTGATACCTGACGGGGGGTATTCTTTTACTTTAGAAGTAATACTTCTTTAGATGGATGGCGTTCCAGCTTGTTGGTAGAACTCTGCCGTCCATAGCTTCCAACTCATAGGCGCCTTTCCCAGCTATGCCTCAGATTTTGTAAGGTCCTTCCCAGTTTGGATTTAGCTTTTCTGCACCTGCTTCTTCCGTTGATTGAAAAACTTTTTTGAGGATGAAGTACCCAATCTTAAAGTACCTGAGATGAGATTTACGGTTGTAATAACACTCTATGATTAGTTTTTGAGCTGCCATCCGTATTAATGCTACTTCTCTCCGTAGTTTGATCAGGTCCTGGTTGGTCCTTAATTCGTCGTCCCTTTCACCCTCCATGGATGTTTAGAAACTTATGCTTGGTTCGCCAATATCCATAGGTATTAAGGATTCTGCGCCATAAACAAGTGCGAACAGAGTTTCTCCCATGGCTATTTTTGAAGTTGTTCTGTAAGCCCATAGTACCGCTGGTAACTTATCAGAATAGTTTCCTTTGGCTTTATCCATCCGTTTCTTTAGATTTTTGATGATGACCTTATTCGTTGACTCAGCTTGACCATTATCCACGGGGTAGTACGACGTTGAAGTGATCCGCTTGATTTTCCAACTCTCGAAGAATTCCGTGATTTGCGAGCCTATGAATTATGGGCCATTATCACATACGATTTCCTTTGGTATTCTAAAGCAGCATATTATGTTTCGCCATAAGAAGCTTGTAACTTCCTTTTCGCGCACTTGTTTGAACGCTTCTGCCTCTACCTATTTTGTAAAACAGTCGGTTAGCACGAGTAAAAACCGTACATGTCCTTTAGCAGTGGGAAGAGGTCCCACTATGTCCATACCCCATTTCATGAAGGGCCATGGGGATATTATTGGATGTAATAATTCCGCTGGTCGATGCATGTTATTGGCAAACGTTTGGCATCTGTCACATTTGGATACGAAGTTCTCGGCTTCTCCTTCCATCTTAGGCCGATAGTATCCAACTCTGATTAGTGTTTTCACTAAGGATCTCGCCCCTGAGTGATTTCCACAGTGCCCTTCGTGGACTTCTTTTATCACAAATTCCGTTTGGTTAGGTCCAAGGCATTTAGCTAGGGGTCCTCCAAACATCTTGCGGTAAAGTGAGTTGCGAATAAGGCAGTACCGTGCAACTTTGCAGCGAAGTGCTTGAGCTGCTTTCCTATCTTCAGGTACGGTTCCATCCTGCAAAAAATTAAGAATTTGTTTCTCCAGTCCCAGGTTAGGTTGTTTAAAGTTACCTCATTCCTTTCCTGGTCTATTATTGAATGAAATAGAACGACAGTTGTATTGTCTTTGTTCGTTACTTCCGTGACTGCTGCGAGGTTAGCTAGTGCATGTGCTTCTACATTTTCCTCTCTAGGTATTTGCATTACCTTCCATGTTTTGAATTGTCTCACGAGCTCTCGTGCTTTTTTGAGATACTGTTGCATTCTAGTATCTCGAGCGATGTAAGTCCCCTGTATCTGATTTACTACTAGTTGGGAGTCACTGTGGAC
The DNA here is from genome assembly GCA_005239505.1 of Nicotiana paniculata. Lineage (NCBI taxonomy): Eukaryota > Viridiplantae > Streptophyta > Magnoliopsida > Solanales > Solanaceae > Nicotiana > Nicotiana paniculata. The sequence goes on from ML359497.1 coordinate 18,280, forward strand.
CACAATTTGCTCGATTGAGAGCTCCCGTGCGAGTTCAAGCCCTGCAATGACAGCTTCGTACTCTGCTTCATTGTTAGTTATAGGATAACACTTGAAAGCTTGCCATGTCTTTTCACCCATGGGTGATATTAATACTATGCCTAAGCCGATACCTTTTATATTTGAAGAACCATCTGTGAACAGGGTCCATAATCCTGGATTAGCACCGTTAAAGAGTTGTAACTCTTTTTCTACTTTAGGTACAATGTTATTACTAAAGTCAGCAACAAAATCAACTAGTATTCGAGACTTAATTGCAGTCCTAGGCTGATAGATTATTTCATGCTCACTTAATTCTATGGCCCACTTGGCTAATCTTCCTCACAATTCCTGTTTATGCAGAATATTTCTTAAAGGATATGAGATCAACGGTGATTGGGTGGCATTGAAAATATGGTCGTAATTTTCTAGATGCCATTATTAAAGCTAAGGCTAACTTTTCCAGATGTGGATATCTAGTCTCAGCATCTAGCAAAGTTTTACTTACATAACAGATAGGTGATTGTTTACCTTTTTCTTCTCTTACCAATACTGCACTTATAGCAATTTTTGAGACAGCCAGGTAGATGTACAATCTCTCCCCTTCTTTTGTCTTTGAAAGCAGTGGTGGTTTCGATAGATAAATCTTCAGATTCTTGAGGGCTTGCTGACATTCTTCAGTCCATTCGAACTAATTCTACTTTTTGAGAACTGAGAAGAATTTAAAACTTTTTTCGGAAGATTTAGAAATAAACCTATCCAAAGCTTCTATTCTCCTTGTCAGTCTTTGAACTTCCTTTTTATTTGTTAAATATCATGTATTTCCTCTATAGCTTTAATTTGAGAGATATTTACCTCTATTCCTCTGTTTGATACAAGGAAACCCAAAAATTTACCTAATTGCACTCCAAAAGCGCATTTCTCTTGATTTAACTTCATATTATACCTGCGTAAAATATCAAAAGCAGTAGAGAGATGCTGGAAATGGTCTTGTGCTTGTGGTTATTTTACCAGCATATCATCAATATAGACTTCCATCGTCTTTCCAAGATGTTCTTGGAACATTTTAGTCACCAACCTTTGATAGGTGGCTCCAACATTTTTTAAGCCAAAAGGCATACTTTATAATAGTAAGTCCCCCTGTTTGTAATGAAGGAAGTTTTTTCCTCATATGAGGGATTCATTTAATCTGATTATAACCAAAATATGCATCTAAGAAGCTCAATAATTCATGACCTACTGTGGCATCAATCATGTGATCTATATGTGGCAATGGGAATGAATCTTTGGGGCATGCTTTATTTAAGTCAGTATAATCTACGCATACTCTCCACTTGCCATTCTTTTTAGGTACTACCACGGTGTTTGCTAGCCAGTTAGGGTACGTTACCTCTCGTATCGAACGAATCTTTAAGAATTTATGTACCTCTTCGTCAATCACTTGGTTCTTGAATGCTCCTTGCTTTCTTTTCTTCTGCTTAATAGGTACGAAGGATATATCTTCATTTAGTTTATGAGTTATCACTTTTGGTGGGATGCCTGTCATATCTGAGTGGGACCACGCAGAAAGCAGTCTGTGTTAGCCTTTAAATAATCAATTAACTTACCTCTTCTAGCGGGGCCTAGCCTCGTGCCTATGTACACTTTCTTCTCAAGCTTTTGTTCAGCTAATGGAACAGCTTTGAGCTCCTCCGTAGTTGTTTTGATGTGCTCATCTTCCTCCGGTTCACGAATGACGTTCGGTCTGGAATCTGTATCTGTGTGGTATAGTACACCTTCCGTGGTAACTTGATTCTCCTTCTCGTAAGTATTTTTGTTCGTACTTGTTTCAGCAATAATACCTTCCGTACCTATTTGGGTAGTAATTTCTTCCATGCATGTTTGGGTTGCGTTACCTGCTTGGGAGATTCCCTTATCTCGTAATTCTTCCACCTCTATTTTCTTATTGTAGTGTACCACAGAGCTTATATTTCTTGCGGTCTGCTGATCTCCTTTGATTTGTTGAATCCCCCATTCAGAGGGGAATTTAATTACCTGATGCAATGCGGAGGTTATCACTTTCATGTCATGGATCTATGGGCTTCCAATGATCACGTTATAAGCCATGTTAGTATCAATGACTTGGAACCTGGCACTTTTGATCACCCTCTCAGCATAAGCGCTAAGCTCAATTTTTCCTTTTGTTATAATCGTAGAGTTATCAAACACTGATATGGCTCGTGATTTTGAGATTACTTGATTCCCCATTAGCATTTCTTCCACGGCTCTTAGAAAAATGATATTGACTGAACTGCCTGGATCAATCAACACTCTTTTTACGTTAGTGTCATGAATAAGTAAAGGTATTACCAGAGCATCGTTGTGCGGAAACATTAATCCACTGATATCTGCATCATCGAAGGTTATATCCTCTTCTTCCATATTTTCGCGAGCCCGTTTCCCATGTGTAATTGTGAACTTTGTGGTTGTTTTGCAAATCACTTTGTTTACTTCTTCGCCCCGTGTATCACGTTGACGGTTTGTTTTGGAAAATGAGGCTTTGGGGGCTCCTGTCTGTTCCTCATATATGCCTGTTTACCTTTATAACTAAACAATTATGTTAAATAGCCCTGTTTTAATAAATTTTGTACTTCACCCTGTAAAAATCTACAATCCGTAGTTTTTTACCCATGATCGTTGTGGAATTCACACCAGTGATATGGGTTCCTTCTACTTGGATTTGACCGCATCTCTTTGGGTCACTTAAACTTGTCTCCCATGTTCCTCAATATTGAGACAAGTTCATTAGTACTTACATTAAAGGTATGATCCCCAATTTGAGTATTACCTCTAGGTCGCTCATCTCGATCTTTTCTCGATCTAGATGAGGATGAGATTACGTCTCTTCCTTGTGATCTATAGTCTGACCTAGTATTTTCGAACCTGGGGCGAATATCGCGTTCCGAGGGTCCTAAGTAAGGATTGTACCTATTTTTACATGATCTTTTATCTGATTCTAGACGTCTGGATCTGGAATGATCTTCATCTCTCGAACGAGCAATGATATCTTCTTCTATTCTGAGTTTGTACAATACCTGTTATATACATCGTTCCATGTCTGAGCTTTTATCGTTTAGGTTGCTTGCAAATACCATGACTGCCCAATTATCAGGCACCCTGGGTAACTACATTCTTTCTCGTTGAAACCTGTCTACAAACTCACAGAGTACTTCCATGTCTCCTTGTTTTAGTTTGAATATGTCTTACATTCTCTTCTCAACTTTTTGTGCACCAGAGTGTGCTTTTTATAAACGAATCTGCAAGCTCAACAAAAGAGTCAATAGAATTTTCAAGGAGAAGAGAATACCAGGTTAGGGCCCCTTTGGTAAGTGTTTCCCTAAATTTTTTGACAAGGACTGATTCAATCTCTTATTTTGTTAAGTCGTTGCCTTTTACCCAGTAGTGAAAGCAGTCAAATGGTCGCGTGGGTCAGTTGTTGTCACGACCCATTTCTAGAGTCGTGAGGCGCCTGTCGTGGAACCAGGCAAGACACCCATTTTATCTACTAAATACGATTACCAATATAATATCCTTCTTATGAAGCCTGAAATCATTAATAATAGTAAGTTTTAACTTGAAAACAGGTTTATAACAAAATCAAAACCCGAATCCTACAAGCCCCGGATCCAGTGTTACATAGTCATGAGCTGATAATAGATTACAACCAAAAAGAAATGACCAACATAGTCTGAAAATAAATACGACGATAAAAAAGGAAAGAGAATACGAGATCACGGTCGCCAGCTGCTACCCGTCAACTTTAATGAAACTGCTGCTACTCAGTGACCAGAGCTAAATTCCATTGTACCTGGATCTGCACACAAGGTGCATGGGGTAACATGAGTACACCAACTCAGTAGTAACGAAACCAAACTATGGGCGGAGAGGTAGTGATGGACTAAACCTCCGATAATTCGAACAACAATATATAAATTGGACATGACAATAATATATCAGGAAATAAAAACGATGCATCAATATATGTCTGTATCTCTGCATACTGGCATGAATTCATATAGAATCAAGAATGATGTGTACTCATTAATCAAGCTCTCATAAGGTGGTCCACTCAGTACTAGAATACGGCCTTCAGGCCCAGGGAAGTCCATCCCGGATATTACATAATAAACACAAGTGACACAGTCACCAAGTACTGAGGAAAAAGGGCGATCCAGCCCCAACGGAGAAGATCCATCTCCAGAACATAATAACCACGGAGAAATCCATCTCTGGAACATAATAATCACGGAGAAATCCATCTCCGGAACATACTAACCACGGAGAAATCCATCTCCGGAACATCTGTGCGCTCACCGGGGGTGTATAGTCTCCGGAGGGGCTCCTTCCAGCCCAAGCGCTATATCAAGCCAATGAAGGCATGATTTCAGGATCGCTGCGGTGTGCAGTCCGACCTCATAACTGTCTCAAAACCAGGCTCCAAGCCTCACTCAGTCAGTACCTTCCAGTCTCACTTACAATGCTCTAACATATGCAATTCAGCCCAAACCAATGATAATATAGAATAAACTAATAACTTACGAGACTGAGGCATGAAACATATACTATAACAAGACTAAGTACATGAAAGCAATAATTACAGATAGATAGAGACAATAATAATCGACCATTTCGATCTAAACACATCGGCGTGAAGCCTTAACATTTATACTTAGCATGATTTCTATTTCGTTCAAGGTAATTAACACCTTCACAGTACAATATCAATCTAAGATAACCAGTAGACAGTGCCATCGGATGAGCCAGGCTACAAATATTTGGTAAACGCCCGCATGCCCGTCACTTGGCAAGTGCGTCACCTTAATTAACAGCAAATATCAAATAGTCTGGGGCTTCGAACCCTCAGTTCCAAGTTTGAAAGCGTTACTTACCTCAAAACCAGCTAATACACTACTCCGCAGTGCCCTTGCCTCTAAATTCGGCCTCAGAGTGATCCAAACCTACCAACAGTCAGATGTATATCATTATAATATGCTAAGGAACTAATCCCAATCAAAATGTATCAAAATACTCAAAACTCCCGAAATTGGTAAAAACCATACCCCCGGGTTCACATCCCGAAATTCAGAAATTTTTATACCAAACTGTTCTTTGTCATCTCACGAGTCCGTACATATAAAGAACACTAAATTCGGAGTCCAAATGACCCCTCAAATCACCACTTTATGATTCTTAATCCCAAGCCCTATTCACCCAAATTTACACTGATGTTTCCCTAATTTCCACCATAAATCCGACCTTTAATCACATATAAACCAGTTTAGAGTCCAAAAATATTACCTTGATGAAGAACTATCAAATTCCCTCTTCAAAACCCTTTCAAAAGCTTCAAACCTGGATGAAATATTGAGAAAATGGCTAAAATTCGCGAAGACACGTTTTTATACCTTCTGTCCAGTGGGTCCGCACCTGCGACCACTTACATACCTGCGAAACCGCACCTGCTTAAGCTAAATTAAAGCTTAAAACCCAACAATCCCCCACATGAATGGGTAATGTCTATATCACAGAAATATGCATGAAAACATGTGTGATTCGCAAGCAAGGATTAATTGTATCTAGATAAGTAGGTTTCCCTTTGAACTTTCCGTAGTAAAATTATGTCGAATATACTCGGTCAATCGGTAGATTTGATATCTTTGAACCGTCAATCTTTGGTGTATACCTAGACAACCATAAGTCACACAACCAACCCTTAACCGTTTTTTGTTCTCATTGTTGTGTTCGTTTCAGCCATGAACACCGCCTGGTTTCATAAGTGCGTGGAGAACTGGCCTTACAAAATTCTCCTTCAAGCGGCTAACACATCACAATAACATAGGTGATTCCTAAATGTGTCATCCCGTAGATACACTATTTGATATACCCCGTATCAAATTTAGAAATAATTAAAAAGCCTCAATGCTTTATCCTTGGTACTGAACATTGTCTCATCACGAGAATGGACCAAAATTTTAGTTGACAATGTTGAACCGTCATTAATGACTTTGTTTGATCTCCTTGAACCTACATCTTGGGATCTCCAGTCTTCTAGGTAGAGTTACCGCCACAATGACTTGTTCTCGGCCATAGTTCCATTCCCCTCGATGATTTCTCAATTACCTCTCTAGTTAGGCCACACATTATCTCTTGACTTTACATATTCAATCGTGATAATTCCTCTAGAGATTAATTTTCTAATAGTTTTATGTCTTCATCATATATGACGAGATTTACCGTTATCCATAACGCTCCCAGTCCTTCCAATTGCCGCTTGACTAACGCAATGTGTGCATATCGATGCCAATGGTTTAGGCCAAAATAGAATATCTTCCAAGAAATTTTGGAGCCATTCAACTTCTTCACCGGCTTTACCTAAGGCTATGAACTCAGCCTCTACTGTAGAGCGGGCAATACAAGTTTGTTTGGACGACTTCTAAGATACCGGTCCTCCACCAATAGTGAATACATATTCACTTGTGGGCTTAGAATCACTTGTACCAGTGATCCAATTTGGATCACATTATCCCTCAATCACCGCATGGTATTTACTATAGTGCAAAGCAAAGTCCTGGGTATGTTCTAAATATCCCAAAACTCGTTTCATTGCCATATAATGAGATTGACCTGGATTTCTCGTATATAGACTCAATTTACTTATAGCACAAGCTATATCTGATTGTGTACAATTCATGATATACATTAAGCATCCCAACACACAAGCATATTCCAATTGTGATATGCTTTGGCCTTTGTTCTTTGCTAATGCAAGATTCATGTCAATTGGAGTCTTTGCAACTTCAAACAATAATTGCTTGAATTTTTCAAGTGCTGTCTTAATATAATGAGATTGTGACAATGCCAGACCTTGGGGAGTCTTATGGATCTTAATCCCCAGAATTAAATCAGCAACTCCCGAGTCCTTCATATCAAATTTGCCAGGTAGCATACGCTTAGTCGCATTTATGTTGGCAATGTCCTTACTCATTATCACTATATCATCCACATATAAGCAAACAATGACTATGTGATTTGGAACATTTTTAATGTAGAAACATTTATCACATTCATTTATCTTAAAACCATTTGACAACATTGTTTGGTCAAAATTTGCATGCCATTGTTTGGATGCTTGTTGAAGTCCGTAAAAGGGCTTAACAAGTCTACATACCTTCTTTTCTTTATCTGAAACCACAAACCCTTCAGGTTGTTCCATGTAGATTTCTTTATCCAACTCTTCATTTAAGAATGTCTTCTTAACATCCATTTGATGAATTTCAAAACCATAAACTGCAGCTAACTCTACTAACATTCATATGGACGTAATTCTTATAACTGGAGAGTATGTATCAAAGTAGTCAAGACTTTCTTGTTGTCCATACTCTTTGACAATAAGTCTTGACTAATATTTATCAATAGTGTCTTCATCTTTAATTTTCCACTTAAAGATCCATTTAGAACCCAACGGTTTATTTCCAGGAGGAAGATCAACCAATTCCCATGTATGGTTGTTCAATATGGTTTCTATTTCACTATTGACTGCATGTAATGGCCTGGTCTGTCGTTACGTAGAACTTGTATTTTTATTGCTATCATTGACTTGTTATGGATTGATTATTCTATTATTGATGTGTTAGAGTCGATAGGCTTGAAATTGGAATGGTTAAATGAGAATTCAGTAACTTAGTCTTTAAAGATAGCCTTATAATAGAAAAAGCCAACAGAGAGTTGACTTATTGGGAAATGAACTCGGAATCTGGATTTTATGGCTCGGATAGCTTCCTTAGGTGATTTGGAAATTAGGAGTGTGTTCTAAATATTTTTGTGATGCCCGGTGTAGAATTAGGCTAGAATTGGCGAAAGTTAGTTTTTGGCAATTTTCGGTTGGTAGTGAAAAATAGGCTATCGGGGTCGGAATGGAATTCCAGCAGTTGGAGCAGATTTGTAATGTCATTTTGGATTTGTCTGCAAAGTTTCAGGTCAATTAGAGTTGTTTTGGGTAGTTTCGACATCGTTGGTGGAATTTAGAGATTTCAAAGTTCATAGGCTTGAATTCGATGAGTTTTTGGGGTTTTGATGTCGTTATTGATGTTTCGAAAGATCGACTAAGTTCAAATGATCATACGTGGTGTGTTGGTATGTTTGGTTGGGGTCTCGAGGGGCTCGAGATGGTTTTGGGTGGTTAACGGGGAGTTTGGAGCATAATTGTTGTTGCTAAAGTAGCTGGTGCTGGTGTGTTTGCACATGCGGAAGAGGAGCCGCAGGTGCGGGCCCATAGGAGTGGACAAAGCTCCGCAGATGCGGAAGTTTGGCTAGTTGAAGGATTTCCGCAAGTGCGGGAGGTCGAGCGTAGGTGCGGATTTAAGGTCGTTGCGATTTTCCGCAGGTGCAGGTAAATGGTCGCAGGTGCGGAGCTATTGGAGAGAGTATAAAAGCGTGCCTTCACAAATTTTAGCATCTTTCTCAATATTTCATCCGGGTTTGAAGCTTTTGGATGGGTTTTGAAGAGGGGATTCAATAGTTCTTCATTGAGGTAAGGTTTTGGACTCTAAACTCGCTTATATGTGATTAAAGGTTGGATTTATGGTGGAAAATTAGGGAAAAATCAGTGTAAATTGGGTAATTAGGGCTTGGAATTAAGAGTCTTTAAAATTGGGATTTGAGGGGTCATTTAGACTCTGAATTTAGTGTCCTTTATATGTACGGACTCGTGAGATGATGAAGAACAGTTTGGTATAAAAATTTCTAAGTTTCGGGACATGGGCCTGGGGGTCGGGTTTGACAAATTTCGGGATTTTTGAGTATTTTTGATACCTTTCGATTGATATTAGTTCCTTAGAATATTATAATGATATACATCTGATTGTTTGTAGATTTGGAGAACTCGGAGGACAAATTTAGAGGCAAGGGAACTACGGAGTAGTGTATAAGCCAGTTTTGAGGTAAGTAACGCTTCCAAACTTGGAACTGAGGGTTCGAAACCCCAACTATTTGATATTTGATGTTAATGAAGGTGATGCACTTGCCAAGTGACGGGCATGCGGGCGTACACAAAATATTTATAGTCTGGCTCATCCCATGGCACTGTCTTATAGTTATCTTAGGTTGATATTTGTACTGTGAAGGTGGTATTTACCTTCAACGCAATAGAAATCATGCTAAGTATAAATTTTAAGGCTTCAAGGCGATATGTTCAGACTGGAACGGTCGATTATTGCTGTCTCTATTTATGATTATTGTTTTCATGTACTCAGTCATGTTATAGTATATATTTCATGCCTCAGTCTCGTAAGTTGCTAGTTTATTCTATATTATCATTGGTTTGGGCTGATTTTCATATGTTAGAGCATTGTGAGTAAGACTGGAAGGTACTGACTGAGTGAGGCTTGGAGCCTAGTTTTGAGAAAGTTATGAGGTCGGACTGCACACCGCAGCGACCCTGGAATCCTGCCTTCGTTGGCTTGATATAGCGCTTGGGCTGCAAGCAGCCCATCCGGAGTCTTTGCACCCCTAGTGAGCGCACAGATATTGAGGGATGGATTCCCCTGGACATGGATCTTGTCCGAGTATTATGTTCCGGAGATGGATTTTCTCCGTGGGTCTTATGTTACGGAGATGGATTTCCTCCGTGGGTCTTATGTTCCGGAGATGGATCTTCTCCGTGGGGGATGGATCGGCCTTTTTCCTCTGTACCTGGTGACTCTGTCACTTGTGTTTATGTAATATCCGAGATGAACTTCCCTAGGCCGGGAAGTCATAGTCTAGTACTGAGTGGACCACCTTATGAGAGTTTGATTACTGAGTATACATCATTCTTGATTCTATATGAATTTGTGCTAGGATGTAGAGTTACAGACATATATTGATGCATCATGTTTATTTCCTGATATATTACTGTCATGTCCAAGTTATATACTATTGTTCGAATTATCAGAGGTTTAGTCTGTCACTACCTCTCAGCCCGTAATTTTGTTTTGTTACTAGTGAGTTGGTGTACTCACGTTAACCCCTGCACCTTGTGTGCAGATCCATGTACAGCGGGATTCAGCTCTGGTCAGTGAGTAGCAGCAGTTTTCATCAGAGTTGACGAGGTAGCAGCTGGCGACCGTGATCTGGTCTTCTCTTCCTTTTCTACCGTTGTGTTTATTTGAAGACTATGTTGGTCATTTCTTTTTTTTTTTGGTTGTATCAAGTACTAGCAGCTCATGAATATGTGACATTGGATCCGGGGTTTGTAGGAGTTGCGTTTTGATTTTTATAAACCTGTTTTCAAATTCAAACTTACTATGATTATTGATTCTAGACTTGTTAAGAATGATATTATATTGGTAATTTCATTTAGTAGATAAAATGGGTGTCTTGCCTGGTTCCACAACATGCGCCAGCACGACTCCGAAAATGGGTCGTGACAAGTTGGTATCAGAGCGATAGGTTAAATAGGTCTCACCAGTCATGAGTAGGTTTAGTAGAGTCTTAAGGATCGGTACAGAGACGTTTGTACTTGTCTTCGAGAGGCTGCAGAACTTTTAGGAAAAAACCCACATTCTTGAACTCTTGTCGTGCGAATCCATTGATTCAACCTGAAGCGTAATTCTTTGAACCCCTTTCATGTATTCAAACACGCACGTGAGTGCTCGGTATCATCCGTGCACCGATGGGTTGTGACTTCCATGAATGGGATGTGATTTTAGCATGCTTGGCGCCAGTTTGGAGGACTTGAGGCCGGATTTTTTCCTATAGCTTGAGTGCCGAGATTTTATTTGTGTGAGCATATGTATTGGGGACTTATATGTCGGTTAGTGTTCTTATTGATGGAACTTTATGACTAGATGACTACATGGTGAGTTTGATTGATAGTTAGATGTGTTCAGGTTGTTTTATTGTGGCAAGAACCATTAAGTGTTTGACGTCTATATTGAGTTAGGATATAGCTTCGAGTTGTGAGTGTATTGAAATACCTCTCGTATGGCTTAGTTGTGGAGTGAAGTAGATTTTTCTGTTATGTTATGAGTTTCTGGTGACGTCTTTTGGGTTGACCAATGCCCCAACAACGTTTATATATTTGATTGATAGTGTATTCAGCCGTGTTATAACTCCTTTGTTATTGTATTTATTGATGGCATCCTGTCGTACTCTCGTAGCCAGGGATAGCATACTCGGCATTTGATGATGGTATTACAAGGATATAGGGGGTTGGAGCTTTGTGCGAAGTTCTCCAAGTGTGAATTGTTGGCTTAGTTCAGTAGCATTCTAGGGACACATGGTGTCCAACGAAGGTATCTATGTGGTTAAACAAGTCTGAGTAGAGCTTCCAGAAGCTCAAGAATTCCTAGACCACAACTCTAGTGTTAATATTTCCATCAGCTTCAGGTTCTTATACCGCTTATTGGATGTCTCGAGGGCACGCAGTGGTTGTGTTCTACTGTAGGAAGGTATAGTGATTGTGTGATAGCTGTGATATTCGGGAGTGTGGGAGATAGCATTTTGAGATTTAGTAAGTAGGGGTATCTCCTGCGGGTTGTCCTGAGGTGTCTTACCCTTATGTTTATCTGTAGTAAGTTCTCTCTATCAGTAAATGATGCATGTTGCAATTTGAGTTTAGATCGTTTGTGGGAGTTGGCATGAACATCATAATGGTGGATGTGAGATTGGAAATTGATTTGAGTGTTAGATGGTTTGGGTCATGTAAGCTTATGAAGGATTTAGTTCAATCCCACCACAGCATGGCGGTAGTGATAATGTATGGGCATAGTCTTGTTTGTCATGATCCTTGGCTTTGATCCAAGTGGGGGAGTTCGTTATTGATAAGTTGATTAAATTATTATGTGTTGTATCAGTTTCGGTTCGAGGCATGTTGGTGAATCAGCTATAACCTATAGAGGAGGAGTCAGGGAATGACTCGAGTGATGGAAATTTCTTCTATACAAGTTGTAATGTAGTTTACGGATAGTGGAATTCATTGTATGATGGAGTTGTACTGGTATGTGTAGAGTGTGTAATGTGTGAGCGTGCTTGTTGCTACGAAGATGTGGATTACTTTCCTAGTATGTGGATTGCAAGCGGAGTCAGCTCGTTCTCTTTACTTGGTTAGTGTAATTGAAATTTTGCAGAGTAAATGGCGTTCGAGAAGGGTTAAGATGGATTCAAGGTTATATGTAGCGATCGAGGATCTTCAAGGTGCGAGAAGGGCTAGAACTGAGATTTACGGGAAAAGTGTCTAGGGTTGTGGTGTATTTGCATTATCATGGATTCTATCCATCAGTATTAGGAAAGTGAAGGTAATGACTTTAAATTCGTAGGATGTCTCTTCAGTGTAAGTATTTCTAATGTGGTGCATTTAGGGATAATTGAGGGAGTATTCAGCGGCCTATGAGCCTAGATGATATATTTTTATGCTCAGGTTTCGTGCGGTGAGTCGGGATTGAGGATTGTGGTATTATGGCAAGAAGAAGTATTAATCCGAAGGTAAGTCAGAAGGAACTTGAATAAATAAGACAGCTTGATAGTAGGTCGGATCGGGATGATAAGGGATATGGTTAGTTCTTTGGGTGTTTATAAGGTAATGAGTTATTATAGGTGTTAATTAGTGATTCTCTTGGAATTTTGTGGCATGCGTAGCTTGGTTGAGTTATAAGGATTCAGTCCTGACGGTTTGGTGTTGCACAAGTGTGATTCAGGAGTTCTTGATGGTCTCTACCACGGTTGGAGATATATATTTCTATGGGCGTGACAGCCAGGTGATGTATGGTGATTTTTCTTCTAGATGGGATCAAATGGAGAGTTCTTGGCTAGTTGGGTAAGTGGTTATTGTGGCTAGAAAGAGAGCATGAAGTTCTCATATTTATCATAGGATTGAATGGCGTATGAGGTATTTTGTGTATGGTGTAGAGTGGTATATGTGAGGTCACAGTTCAGTTCCGGAAGGAAGGTCAGAACTGGAAGCTTCAGATGATTAGGTAAAGGATACCACTATTCGGTGGCTGGATGAGACTATACATTCATAAAGGGTAATGTGTTCAAGGCAATGTGTTTGAATTAGGGTGCTTCATTGGTGTTACAACGCTCATTTGTTGGATCGACTGCTGATATTCAAGGTTTCATGGTGACACAGAGGATTTATGGGGGTATCCCTCGTGGAACGATTGATCATCGGGGATGTGTTATATATTTGAGTTGTAAAATTAGGGTCTGATATGGTAATTGGTGCGCCTCGTGCATTTTGAGACTGGAGTTTTCATGAACAAATTATTTTTGTAGTTGTGAACTACGAAGATGTGAGCAAAGCTAGTCAGGTGTTAGTATATGTCATGATTCAGTCATTATGAACGTTCGAAGAGTTATCTACCTGTTGTGGGTGGCCAGAGTTGACTTAGAGTTATTGGTAAGCTGGTATGGGTGTGTGGTCTGTACCTAGTCGGAATTGTTGACTCCTGAATGCTATTATTGAGGGATGTACCATTCAATTTTTGCTGAGCTTATTCGTGTCTTGGAGTGACCTATGAGTTACCTTTCGGTGTTCGAGGAGTTGTGATCGTTGGTTATATATGTGCATATGATGTAGTCCTATCGGGGTTGTATAGCGGGGTTTGAGTAAGGTAAGTAATTGGGTGTTGCAGGATTGAGACGTGTTGGTCATGTTCTTTCTGGTTCAGGTGGCACGGTATCGTCCGATTTCCCGTGATTATGGCAATGCACTTTGAGTAAGTGATATCGAATTTCGCATGGTTATTGATATTGAGCAAGGTGGGTTTGAGTGTGTCATGTGGTCCAGCGGTTGGATGGGATCACGCTTTGCAGCTCGGTTAGGTAGAGGTATGATATTTGGTGTCGGATTTGTGTGATATGGTTTCACGATGTGTATCACGCTTTTAGCATGATGGGTAATGGTAAGTGTTAGTGGCAGGATAGCCCTCTCGTGCGATTCTTCTTTATTTAATGAATTGAACTCTTGGTATGTGGTTATTAAGTGCACAAGTTGCACAAGTTATGGCTCTGAATGGTATTGATAATGATCAGGCGTATGGTTACTGGGTTACACATATTTCTTTCATCATCGGCAGTATATGGAAGTGTTAGAACGAGGCATGGTTTGATAAGAGGGTATGTACTGGTATTGAGTTGTTTGAACATCTATTGTGGTTAGAAGTTATCGCTATGATTGGTTAAGCCACACGGTATATTATGTGATTTCATCTTGGGTTACGGATATGGGTTGATACAACATGTTCAGACTATTTCAGCTTATAGTAGTGGAAATTTGAACTTGTAAATTATTTCAGAAGTGGAAACTTGGTTTTAAGGTCTATGGGTCAGGATTTGAAAATGAAATTTCAGTTATGTTGTGTTATGGATGTAGATGAGGTAAGGTGACATGGGATAACCTCTGAATATGTGCGTGGAAGGTTACACAACAAATTTTGGTGGTGTTGGAACAGACGAACATATGTTTAAGTGCGGGAGAATGTAACGACCCGGTCTGTCGTTACGTAGAACATGCACTTTATTGATGTCATTGACTTGTCATGGATTGGTTATTCTATTATTGATATGTTAGAGTCGATAGACTTGAAATCGGAATGGTTAAATAAGAATTCAGTAACTTAGTCTTTAAAGATAGCCCTATATTGGGAAAAGTCAACTGAGAGTTGACTTATTGGGAAACAACCTTGGAATGCGGATTTTATGACTCGGATAGCTTCGTTAGGTGATTTGGGACTTAGGAGTGTGTTCAGAATATTTTTGTGATGCCCGGTGTAGAATTAGGCTTGCATTGGCGAAAGTTAGTTTTTGGCGATTTCTGGTTGGCAGTGGAAAATAGGCTATTGGGGTCGGAATGGAATTTCGGCAGTTGGAGAAGATTCGTAATGTCATTTTGGAATTGTCTGCAAAGTTTCAGGTCAACCGCAGTTGTTTTGAGTAGTTTCAGCATCGTTGGTGGAATTTAGATATTTCAAAGCTCATAGGCTTGAATTCGATGAGATTTTGAGGTTTTGATGTCGTTTGACGTTTCGAAACCTCGACTAAGTTCGAATGATCATACATGGTGTGTTGGTATGCTTGGTTGGGCCCGAGGGGCTCGGGATTGTTTTGGGTGGTTAACGGGGAGTTTGGAGCATAATTGTTGGTGCTCAAGTAGCTCAAGCTAGTGTTTTCACACCTGCGGAAGAGGAGCCGCAGGTGCGGGCCCGTAGGAGCGGACGAAGCTCCGCAGATGCAGGCCCGCAGGAGCGGACGAAGCTTCGCAGATGCGGAAGTGCAGCACCCTTTCCTATACCCAAGAAGTTTAAAATGCCTGATGTTCCCAAATATAATGGAACAACTGTAACGACCCGGTCCGTCGTTAGGTAAAAACCTGCATTATAATCGTTGTTATTGAATTGTCATAGGTTGGTTATTCTATTATTGATGTGTTAGAGTCGATAGGCTTGAAATCCGAATGGTTAAATGAGAATTCAGTAACTTAGTCTTTAAAAGATAGCCTTATAATGGGAAAAGTCAGCTGAGAGTTGACTTATTGGGAAATGACCTCGAATGCGGATTTTATGGCTCAGATAGTTTCGTTAGGTGATTTGGGACTTAGGAGTGTGTTCAAAATATTTTTGTGATGCCCGGTGTAGAATTAGGCTGCAATTGGTGAAAGTTAGTTTTTGGCAATTTTCGGTTGGAAGTGGAAAATAGGCTATCGGGGTCGGAAATTCTAGCAGTTGGAGCAGATTTGTAATGTCATTTTGGAATTGTCTGCAAATTTTCAGCTCAATCGGAGTTGTTTTGGGTAGTTTCGGAATCGTTGGTGGAATTTAGAAATTTCAAAGTTCATATGCTTGAATTGAATGAGTTTTTGGTGTTTTGATGTCGTTTTTGATGTTTCGAAAGCTCGACTAAGTTCGAATGATCATACATGGTGTGTTGGTATGTTTGGTTGGGGTCTCGAGGGGCTCATGATGGTTTTGGGTGGTTAACGGGGAGTTTGAAGCATAATTGTTGTTGCTGAAGTAATTGGTGCTGGTGTTTTCGCACCTGCGGAAGAGGAGCTGCAAGTGCGAGCCCGCAAAAGCGGACGAAGCTCCGCATATGCGGGCTCGCAGGAGCGGATGAAGCTCCGCAGATGCGGATGTGCGGCACCCTTGCCTATACCCAAGAAGATTAAAATGCCTGACGTTCCCAAATATGATGGAACAACTGTAATGACCCGGTCCGTCGTTACGTAAAAACCTGCATTGTAATCATTGTTATTGAATTGCTATAGGTTGGTTATTCTATTATTGATCTGTTAGAGTCGATAGGCTTGAAATCAGAATGGTTAAATGAGAATTGAGTAACTTAGTCTTTAAAAGATTGCCTTATAATGGAAAAAGTCAACTGAGAGTTGACTTATTGGGAAACAACCTCGGAATGCGGATTTTATGGCTCGAATAGCTTCGTTAGGTGATTTGGGACTTAGGAGTGTGTTAAGAATATTTTTGTAATGTCCGGTGTAGAATTAGGCTTGAATTGGCGAAAGTTAGTTTTTGGCGGTTTCCGATTGGCAGTGGAAAATAGCCTATCCGGGTCAGAATGGAATTTCGGCAGTTTGAGCAGTTTCTTAATGTCATTTTGGAATTGTCTGCAACGTTTCAGGTCAATCGGAGTTGTTTTGAGTAGTTTCGACATCATTGGTGGAATTTAGAAATTTCAAACTTCATAGGCTTGAATTCAATAAGTGTTTGGGGTTTGATGTCGTTTTTGATATTTCGAAAGCTCGACTAAGTTCGAATTATCATGCATGGTGTGTTGGTATGCTTGGTTGGGGTCCCGAGGGGTTCGGATGGTTTTGGGTGGTTAACGGGGAGTTTGGAGCATAATTGTTGTTGCTGACGTAATTGGTGCTGGTGTTTTCGCACCTGCGGAAGAGGAGCTACAGGTGCGGGCCCGCAAGAGCGGACAAAGCTCCACAGATGCGGGCCCGCAGGAGCGGACGAAGCTCCGCAGATGCGTTTGTGCGGTACCCTTGCCTATACCCAAGAAGTTTAAAATGCCTGACATTCCCAAATATGATGGAACAACTGTAACGACTCGGTCCGTCATTACGTAAAAACCTGCATTGTAGCCGTTGTTATTGAATTATCAGAGGTTGGTCATTCTATTATTGATGTGTGTCGATAGGCTTGAAATCAGAATGGTTAAATGAGAATTCAGTAACTTAGTCTTTAAAAGATAGCCTAATAATGGGAAAAGTCAACTGAGAGTTGACTTATTGGGAAACAACCTCGGAATGCGGATTTTATGGCTCGAATAGTTTCGTTAGGTGATTTGGGACTTAGGAGCGTGTTAAGAATATTTTTGTGATGTCCGGTGTAGAGTTAGGCTTGAATTGGCGAAAGTTAGTTTTTGGCGATTTCTGATTGGCAGTGGAAAATAGGCTATCGGGGTCAGAATGGAATTTTGGCAGTTGGAGTAGTTTCTTAATGTCATTTTGGAATTGTCTGCAAAGTTTCAGGTCAATCAGAGTTGTTTTGAGTAGTTTCGACATCATTTGTGGAATTTAGAAATTTCAAACTTCATAGTCTTGAATTCACTGAGTTTTTGGGGTTTTGATGTCGTTTTTTATATTTCAAAAGTTCGACTAAGTTTGAATGATCATGCATGGTGTGTTGGTATGCTTGGTTGGGGTCCCGAGGGGCTCGGATGGTTTTGGGTGGTTAACGGGGAGTTTGGAGCATAATTGTTGTTGCTGAAGTTATTGGTGCTGGTGTTTTCGCACCTGCGGAAGAGGAGCTGCAAGTGCGGGCCCGCAAGAGCGGACGAAGCTCCGCAGATGCGAGCCCGCAAGAGCGGACGAAGCTCCGCAGATGCGGGCCCGCAAGAGCGGACGAAGCTCAGCAGATGCGGAAGTGCGGCACCCTTGCCTATACCCATGAAGTTTAAAATGCCTGACGTTCCCAAATATGATGGAACAACTGTAACTACCCGGTCCGTCATTACGTAAAAACCTGCATTGTAGCCGTTGTTATTGAATTATCATAGGTTGGTTATTCTATTATTGATGTGTGTCGATAGGCTTGAAATCAGAATGGTTAAATGAGAATTCAGTAACTTAGTCTTTAAAAGATAGCCTTATAATGAGAAAAGTCAACTGAGAGTTGACTTATTGGGAAACAACCTCAGAATGCGTATTTTATGGCTCGAATAGCTTCGTTAGGTGATTTGGGACTTAGGAGTGTGTTGACAATATTTTTGTGATGTCCGGTGTAGAATTAGGCTTGAATTGGCGAAAGTTAGGTTTTAGCGATTTTCGATTGGCAGTGGAAAATAGGCTACCGGGGTCAGAATGAAATTTCGGCAGTTGGAGCAGTTTTTAATGTCATTTTTGAATTGTCTGCAAAGTTTTAGGTCAATCGGAGTTGTTTTGAGTAGTTTCGACATCGTTGGTGGAATTTAGAAATTTCAAACTTCTTAGGCTTGAATTCAATGAGTTTTTGGTGTTTTGATGTCGTTTTTGATGTTTCGAAAGCTCGACTAAGTTCGAATGATCATGCATGGTGTGTTGGTATGCTTGGTTGGGGTTCTGAGGGCTCAGGATGGTTTTGGGTTGTTAACGGGGAGTTTGGAGCATAATTGTTGTTGCTGAAGTAATTGGTGCTGGTGTTTTCGCACCTGCAGAAGAGGAGCTGCAGGTGCGGGCCCACAAGAGCGGAAGAAGCTCCTCAGATGCGGGCCCGCAGGAGAGGACAAAGCTCCGCAGATGCGGAAGTGCGGCACCCTTGCCTATACCTAAGAAGTTTAAAATGCCTGATGTTCCCAAATATGATGGAACAACTGTAACGACCCGGTCCGTCATTACGTAAAAACCTGCCTTGTAGCCGTTGTTATTGAATTATCAGAGGTTGGTTATTCCATTATTGATGTGTGTCGATAGGCTTGAAATCAGAATGGTTAAATGAGAATTCAGTAACTTAGTCTTTAAAAGATAGCCTTATAATAGGAAAAGTCAACTAAGAGTTGAATTATTGGGAAACGACCTCGCAATGCGGATTTTATTGCTCGGATAGCTTCGTTAGATGATTTGGGACATAGGAGTGTGTTCGAAATATTTTTGTGATGTCCGGTGTAGAATTAGGCTTGAATTGGCAAAAGTTAGTTTTTGGCGATTTCCGGTTGGCAGTGGAAAATAGGCTATCGGGGTCGGAATGGAATTTCGGCAGTTGGAGCAAATTCGTAATGTCATTTTGGAATTGTGTGCAGAGTTTCAGGTGAATCGGAGTTGTTTTGAGTAGTTTCGGCATCGTTGGTGGAATTTTGAAATTTCACAGTTTATAGGCTTGAATTCAATGAGTTTTTGGGGTTTTGATGTTTTTTTTGATGGTTCGAAAGCTCGAATATGTTCGAATGATCATACATGGTGTGTTGGTATTCTTGGTTGGGGTCCCGAGGGGCTCGAGATGGTTTTGGGTGGTTAACGAGGAGTTTGGAGCATAATTGCGGTTGCTAAAGTAATTGGTGCTGGTGTTTTCGCACCTGCGGAAGAGGAGCCGCAGGTGCGGGCCCACAAGAGCGGACGAAGCTCCGCAAATGCGGAAGTTTGTCTAGTTGAAGGATTTCCGCAGGTGCGAGTTAATTGCGGCTTTAGGTTGAGCGCAGGTGCGTATTTGATGTCCTTGGGGTTTTCCGCAGGTGCGCACCTGGGATCTGCAGGTGCGGGTAAATGGTCGCAGGTGCGAAACTACTGGGATTAGTTCCTTAGCATATTATAATGATATACATCTGATTGTTGGTAGATTTGGAGCACTCGGAGGCCGAATTTAGAGGCAACGGCACTGCGGAGTAGTGTATTAGCCGGTTTTGAGGTAAGTAATGCTTCCAAACTTTGAATTGAGGGTTCGAAACTCCAACTATTTGATATTTGATGTTAATTAAGGTGACGCACTTGCCAAGTGATGGGCATGCGGGCATACACCGAATATTTGTAGCCTGGCTCATCCCATGGCACTGTCTAATAGTTATATCAGGTTGATATTTGTACTGTGAAGGTGGTATTTACCTTGAACGCAATAGAATTCATGCTAAGTATAAATGTTAAGGATCCACGTCGATATGTCCATACCGGAACGGTCGATTATTGTTGTCTCTATTTATGATTATTGTTTTCATGTACTTAGTCCTGTTATAGTATATGTTTCATGCCTCAGTTTCGTAAGTTGCTAGTTTATTCTATATTATCATTAGGTTGGGCTGATTTTCATATGTTAGAGCATTGTGAGTGAGACTGGAAGGTACTGACTGAGTGAGGCTTGAAGCCTGGTTTTGAGACAGTTATGACCCTGGAATCATGCCTTCGTTGGCTTGATATAGCGCTTGGGCTGAAAGAAGCCCCTCCGGAGTCTTTACACCCCCAGTGAGCGCGTAGATATTGAAGGATGGATTTCCCTAGACATGGATCTTGTCCGAGTATTATGTTCCGGAGATGGATTTTCTCCGTGGGTCTTATGTTCCGGAGATGGATTTTCTCCGTGGGTCTTATGTTCCGGAGATGGATTTTCTCTGTGGGTCTTATGTTCTGGAGATGGATTTTCTCCGTGGGTCTCATGTTCCGGAGATAGATTTCTTCCATGGGTCTTATGTTCCGGAAATGGATTTTCTCCGTGGGTCTTATGTTCCGGAGATTGATCTTCTCTGTGGGGGATGGATCGGCCTTTTTCCTCAGTACTTGGTGACTGTGTCACTTGTGTTTATGTAATATCCGGGATGGACTTCCCTGGGCCGGGAGGCTGTAGTCTAGTACTGAGTGGACCACTTTATGAGAGTTTGATTACTAAGTATACATCATTCTTGATTCTATATGAATTCATTCTAGGATGTAGAGTTACAGACATATATTGATGCATCGTGTTTATTTCCTGATATATTACTGTCATGTCCAAGTTATATACTATTGTTCGAATTATCGGAGGTTTAGTCCGTCACTACCTCTCAACCCGTAGTTTGGTTTCGTTACTACTGAGTTGGTGTACTCATGTTAACCCCTGCACCTTGTGTGCAGATACAGGTACAACGAGATTCAGCTCTGGTCAGTGAGTAGCAGCAATTTTCATCAGAGTTGATGAGGTAGCAACTGGAGACCGTGATATCGTCTTCTCTTCCTTTTCTACCGTTGTGTTTATTTTCAAACTATGTTGGTCATTCTTTTTTTTGGTTGTATTAAGTACTAGCAGCTCATGACTGTGTGACACTGGATCCGGGGTTTGTAGGAGTTGGGTTTTGATTTTTATAAACCTGTTTTCAAATTCAAACTTACTATTATTATTGATTTCAGACTTGTTAACAAGGATATTATATTGGTAATTGTATTTAGTAGATAAAATGGGTGGCTTGCCTGGTTCCACGACAGGCGCCATCACAACTCCGGAAATGGGTCGTGACACTGCCTCTTTCCAAAACAATAATTCAGCCTCTTTAAATGTTCTAGGCTCATTCTCCAATAAGAAATTCAAAAAATCTGGTCCAAATGAAGTAGATGTTCTTCGACGTTTACTACGTCATGGATCATCCTGATTAAATGTACTTTATTTTTTTCTTCCCGAGGTCGTTTAGATCCTTCACCAATCGACTCACATTCCTTTTTATATGGATATATATTTTCAAAGAACTCAGCATTATCTGATTCTATAACCGTATTATTATGAATNATGCGTTCATCATCTCCTGTAATTAACGATTCTTTCTTTCCACAATCCCATTGGATTGGGGCGTGTAAGGGACCGTTGTTTGGTGAATAATTCCATATTCTAAACATGTTTTTTCAAAAGGGGATTCATATTCACCACCCCTATCACTTCTTATCATTTTTGATTTTCTTGTTAAGTTGCGTTTCAACTTAATTTTTGTATTGATTGAATGCGTCTATTGCTTCATCTTTAATATTAAGTAAGTAACCATAACAGTATCGAGTACTATCGTCAATAAAAGCTATGAAATACTTCTTTCCACCGCGCGATGTTATTGACTTCATGTCACAAATATCTGTGTGAATTAAGTCTAAAGGAGCTGAATTCCTTTCAATTGACTTATAAGGATTTTTAACATACTTAGATTCCACACATAATTGATATTTTCATTTGTCGCATTCGAACTTAGGCAATATTTCCAAGTTAATCATTTTCTGCAAGGTTTTATAATTGACATGACCTAAACGTATATGCCATAATTCATTTGACTAAACTAAGTAAGACAAAGTTGAAATTTTATTATTATTCTCAATAACCATTACATTTTGATTGAAAAGGCCCTCAGTGAGGTAACCTTTTCCTACAAACATTTCGTTCTTAACAAGAAGTCTAGTAGAGACTAAGTTCTTCCTAATCTCGGGAACATGAAGGACGTTGTTCAAAGTCACCACCTTGCCAGAAGTCATTTTTAGAAATATCTTCCCACATCCTTCAATTTTGGCCATTGGCATTTCCCTTAGAAGGCGTCTCTTCGGGTCCAACAGGAGCATATGTAACAAAAGCTTCTGTAACTGCACAAACATGGCGATTGGCCCAGAATCAATCCACCACTCCTTAGGATTTCCCATCAGGTTGCATTCAAAAAGCATAGCACACAAGTCATCAACATCTTCGTGCTTTTCAACCATGTTTGCTTGACCCTTCTTCTTGTCTTTCTTTGGAGCACGACAATCTACAGATCTGTGTCCGACTTTTCCATAGTTGTAGCAATTTCCATTGAACCACTTCTTGCTTGGGTTGTTTTTCGATCCAGAAGCCTTCTTTCTCTTTCTGTTATTCTGAGGAGCATCCTCAATAATGTTTTCTCCCATTATTTTTGAGTTTCCACGACCTTTCTTTTCAGCAGCTTTGTTGTCTTCTTCGATTCTCAACCAAACAATGAGATCTTCAAGGAACATCTCCTTGCGTTTGTGTTTCAAGTAATTTTAGAAGTCCTTCCACAAAGGAGGCAACTTCTCAATCATCGATGCAGCTTGGAATTCATCATTGATGACAAGATCTTCAATAAAAATTCTATTGGTAAATATAAGGAGATCATGAATAATCACATGCAATTCCTGGACTTGGGTAATAACAAACTTGTTATCTACCATTTTGTAGTCCAAAAATTTAGCGGCAACGAATTTCTTCAATCCGGCATCTTCAATTTTGTATTTTCTTTCAAGACCAACCCACAGTTCTTTTGACGTCTCCACATTACTATATACATTATACAGATCGGGCTCCAGTCCACTAAGAATGTAATTCTTGCATAGAAAATCAGAATGCTTCCACGCCTCGGTCTCGAGGAGACGTTCATTTTTTGGAGTTTCGTTGGGCATAACAGGAACATCTTCCTTAATGAACTTCTGTAGACTCAAATTATTCAAGTAGAAGAACATCTTCTGGTGCCACCGGTTGAAATCAATCCCGGCAAATTTTTTGGGTTTTTTTAGCCGGTGTTGGCTTGTCGATGCATTGGCAGTCACCATCGGAACAACTTGGTTTCCGTTGTTATTCGTCATTTCTGTAAAATAATGACACAAACAAACATTTAAACAACTGGAGTAGAAAATTACGTAGATTTCATTCTCCAATGGAGTAGAAAATAGCCACGAAGGCTTTAATCTCCAGAACATTAAATATAACACAAATACAGAAAAAAAAATTCCTTAAGCTTCTTAGTACACTGTATTTGTAAAATAATATGGAGAAAATAAAATAACATATTGATCACGCCCAACTATGCCTTATAAAAAGGACTAACCGGACGTTACAAATATAATCTGAGTATTTCGCCCAGAGTTGAATCCCACAAGGAATTAACCTATCAATTATAGTTGTTAGACTCATTCGATTCTTCGTACTCAACTTCCAAAAGATTATGAATATCAATTGTTGGTGTTTCTACTAACTAAAACTAAATGAGATTAATTAAACTAGAATATAACTATTGCTGGGTTGTAAACAAATGCGAGAAAGATCTAAGGTTATGGTTTCCCCTGTTGATAGAATCCCTTCTTGTATATTTTATATATTTTGGCCTAATTATCTCTATCAATCATGAGCACTCTTTTTACCGTAAATCTCTCCCGAGTAACTACGATAATTTACTAGACGCACTCTCCCGAGTTGCGCTAGCTATCTTTTAGTATAGATAACTTTAGATTGCACCCAAGGTATCGTTATCCCTATTCCAACATTTAAACCCTCGGTTATGGATCCCTTCTATACTTTGGGAGTGGTGTTGTTCAACAACTACCTAAATATCACTTTCTCCCGAGTAGATACACACTAAATAGGCACAACTGATTGAGGGACCTTCAATCAGCTACAACAAGAAATTAGTTGAACAACCAAACAAACTACATTCATATAACAAGATATTCATCCTCAACAGGTTCCACAAAAACCTAAGACTAAATAAGTTAGCTACTCATAATTATGCTAAAAACAACATTTGAAGAATTCATCAATAATGGTAGAAACACAAGGAAGAAAGATGAGATTTGATGCCTAATTTTCCTCCTTGCCTCTTGCCTTTTGCTTTTCTTGAAAAATACCTTAAACCCTGACGATCCTCTCTTTTGGGCGAGTTGAACCTTATATAGGTTAAGTGGATCCCAAGCTTCCAAGTTTACCCCTGAAAAATAACGTGTGTGAACTGGACTAGCGCGGCCGAGCTAGTGAAAGTGCTATTGGCCACGCTAATGGCTATGTGTACTGCCTCGGATCGCTGGGCTAGAATCTAACTGTTGCTGGGTTGTAAACAATGCGAGAAAGATTTAAGGTTATGGTTTCCCCTGTTGATAGAATACCTTCTTGTATATTTCATATAGTTTGGCCTAATTACATATATCAATCATGAGCACTCTTGTTACCATAAATCTCTCCCATGTAATTATGACAATTTACTAGACGTACTCTCCCGTGTTACGCTAGCTATCTTTTAGTATAGCTAACTTTAGATTGCACCCAAGGTATCGTTATCCCTAATCCAACCTTTAAACCCTCAATTATGGATCCCTCTTATATTTTGGGAGTGGTTTTGTTCAACAAGTACCTAAATATGCACTCTCTCCCGAGTAGATACACACTAAATAGGCACAACTGATTAAGGGCCCTTCAATCAACTACAACAACAACTTAGTTGAACAAATAGAGATTAAAACCAAGCAAACTATATTCATCCTCAACAGGTTCCACCAAAACCTTAGACTAAATAATTTAGCTACTCATAATTATGCTAAAAACAACAGTAGAAGAATTCATCAATAATGGTAGACACAAGGAAGAAAGATGAGATTTGATGCCCAATTGTCCTCCTTTCCTCTTGCCTTTTGCTTTTCTAGAACAAGACTTTAAACCCTGATGATCCTCTCTTTTGGGCGAGTTGAACCTTATATAG
Source organism: Nicotiana paniculata (assembly GCA_005239505.1). Lineage (NCBI taxonomy): Eukaryota > Viridiplantae > Streptophyta > Magnoliopsida > Solanales > Solanaceae > Nicotiana > Nicotiana paniculata. The sequence goes on from ML359497.1 coordinate 43,702, forward strand.
GTTAAGTGGAATTGTCCCAAGCTTCCAAGTTTACCCTGAAAAATAACGTGTGCGAACTGGACTAGCGCGGCAACGCTAGTGAACGCGCTACTGGACGCTCTAATGGCTACGTGTACTTCCTCTGATCGCTGGGCTAGCGCGGTCGCTCTAGTGGGTGTGCTAAAGCCGCGCTAATGGGCCTTCATTATGCCTCAAACACCTGGGACTAGTGCGGCTGCGCTAGTGGACGCTCTAGTGGACTAGTAGTCTGCCTTAGCGGTTTTCTTCCTTCTTTTCGCACGCTAGAACTCTAAGGGGCCTTTCTCCTTCAATTTGGATCCAAGAGCCATTCTAGGTCCTCATAAGCACACTTTGCTCCTGCGAAACATAAAATCCCCAATTAGAGACATTTTAACATCATTTAACATTCCTAGCATAATGAAGTTGGAGTATAAATAGATGCTAAACTACATGAATCTAGCCTATTATTAACACCCCACACTTAAATCCTTTCTTGTCCTCGAGCAATCCACCCTAGTCTACAAAGGTCCTTTCACTAAGCATTTCCCTAACGTGTCACACTACGAACATATTACAAGAGTTATACCAAGGAATGTATCATCTAAGCCTCAAAAGTCGACTCTCACGTGTCGTGCAATGTTCATACTTCCTCAATTTACTCTATACAGAGGTCAAGACTTACCTTTCTGTCATGAATAAAGTTCCCTTACCTCACACACGAGAGTAGCTCCACAAGAATGATATTAAAAATAAGTCGGGACTCAAAGAGAAAGAATTAACTCACTCTCGGAAAGAACATTCATATGACACAATGTTGCACCATAGGCTTACCCGTAGTGTAATACTCTACTAATCGAGCCCATTCAGTCTAAGATCAATTAGGTCTTCATTTGGTTGTAATGTAGGCTAAGGGACGAATATGATATATTTAGATATAGTGACTAACCTCCCAAAGTACTTTTCTTTATATTACCCCCAAATTTACTTAGGTGCAATTATATCACTTCACCAGTTATCAAGGACTGCATTTATTCATTATCCTTTTCTCTCTCTTTTTTTTAAACTTTGCACCTTTCTTTTTATTTCTTTGATTCAACTCAAAAACCAAACCACCACCCCCACACTTTGACTTTTACATGTTCTCTAGCAATTTCAACTGCTCATGAGAGGTAAAGGGTTCAAACAGATGGCTTTTCAAACAATTGGGTAAGGTTTGTAATGAGGTTGCCAAAGAAACAGGCCTATAAGCTCAAAGGGATTAACTATGATAGATTCCAATCAGATGGGTATACTTTATATTTTTCTTAACAAGGAAATACCAATGTCACTTCTAAAACTGAACGAAGCTACTATTTCGCTTTGCAAACAGACAGGGCAAGTTCTAGGAATCGAATGTGGAGCATAGAATACAATGCAATACGCCTTACACACATATGGCACATGACTCACTCCATATTGGTTTATCAATACACTCTCACCGAGTTTTCAAGTTAGTTACAACATACAAATTTAAGGCACTCCACATGAATCAACAACTGAGCCTACGCGTCACATTCTAGGGTCTTTGGTGTTCGGGTGTAACAATACTAAGGGATGCTTTTCCTGTTTCAGCTCATAACCCAAAAATACCTAACCACTAAAACAACAAAATAATAAAAAAAATTAACTACACCCAGTTCAAGCAAAACCCTTGGAAAAGAGCTGCGGTCAAAAGAAAAACCAATAGGGAGTTGCTACACTACCTAAATAAAACAAAATCTTTTTGGTGTTTTCTTTAGACTAACTTCTCTCAAGAAAACTGTCCAAGAGATCCGTCGTCAGGAAGAGTCCACTATATTTTTTTATTTTTTATGGTCGACTTGGACCCTCAAGAATTCCGTCAAAAAGGGGTCGAATTAATTAGTTATACTACTACTAGAAATCACAAAATAAAAACAAAAGCCACAAAACTCAACAAAAGCAACAATTAACAATCAGTTCATATGTATGTACATATACAAGGGACCATTCCCCCACCCCACACTTAAGATGAAGACGTGTCCTCATGACTATCAAAATAAACAAAGAGACGTAAGGGGACTTCCCTGAAATCTCAGTCCTAGTCGGAGACTGTCCCTGGTTCACCTGACATGCACGACCTAGGGCATGCAGCCATCCCATAATCTTCTTTTCGGATATCCTCTGTTGGGAAGCCATTGCGCCAACCCGCGTACTCAGGTCAGCGACTGAGGTGCACAGCCCAGCCATGTCCTGTTCTAGGTGGTCCATTCTCTATCCCTGACTGGCCCTAGACGGGCCTGCAACTTGGGCAGCCTGCTCCTGAGTGGGCTGCGCCTCCTCCTCATCCTCTTGCTCATCATCCTCAAAAGCCTCATCAGAATCATTCTCCACCTCATCATCATCAACTGCCATCCACCGCCAAGTTTCCTGGTACCCCAGCTGCAGGGCATAATCAAGTGACAAGAGATGGGAAAAAAGCCATAAATTTTAACTTTACTGCGGACGAACATCTCCTCATGCATGAGCTTGGCCACGTCAAATTCGTGGCCTGTTATAAAGCACCAAATCAAACACCCACGAGGAATGTTCACCTACGAGGTGTTGTGGGATGGGACTAAGCGATTGTTGATCAGGTGGAACATACATTTTGCTTCAAAGGTGTGGGTTGAAGAGTGAAACTTCTGCCCATACTTGTTCCACTTTATATCTGCGCTTGGGACGCAAATGGTTGGGAGGAACGTTCCCCACTGAGTATAGCTATATGCCTCATAGTTATCCTCGTACGTATCCACGGGGCCTGGCAGCCGGTAAAACTTCTGAATGGCCTCCTCATAGGCGTTCACCCGCTTCATCCTCACTGTTACCACATGATTCTTGTGTTCCGTGCAGTTAACATAAAAATCCATCACTATCATGGCATTAGCCTCATCGGGCTCCTCAAAGAACACATCTAATATCCTCCGCATCAACTCATTATACATTCTTTGGAAGTAACATCAGAGTGAGTCTGTGTCTATGCCACGTTCAGGTATGGCCGCCTTTGATTCTTTCGCCGCAAACTTTTCCTGGGCTTTAGCAGATACAAACTTTTTGCTATTGAAAGGCCTAGTGTCAGGTGCTCCTTTTTCTCGTCTACCCGAGGAAGAACTTGCTTGTCTGCCGGAAGACGATCTGGTGTCATGACGCTTTTGAGAGGGTGCCATTGTACCTACAATAAGGACATTATTAGCGCAGCACCACTAGGTGACCCAACTGTGGTTACTCAGACTTCACTTCACAATTGGTCACAATAATTTCCCTTCAGTGGGGCATTTACACAAACACTTGGTGGGCAATATTCATCGGAGCCCCCAATTAATTAAGTTGAAACTCCAATCACCACCATAATGTCCCAACTTCACCCAACTAAATCAAGGCATAGAACACCCCCAAATACCATCACCCACAAGTACTACACATACACTACCAATTACTTCTACTAAACAAGAAGAAAAACTACTACATTCAAAAATGGAAAAAGACTACAAAAATAGAAGAAGAAAAAAAATTAGTAAAGAAAACACATACCTGTGTGTTCAAGGAGTGAAAAGTGGAGGATTGGGTTATGGTTGGAGTGAGCAAGAAACTTGGGGTGTGTGAGTACTTGGGTATATGTGGGGAGAGTTTTTGTGGAAGAAGAAAAGAAAAGAAGAAGAAGAGTTTCTTTGAGAAGTGGGTATGGGAGATGTGGGAGAGGTGGGTTAGGGTTGGGTAATTAGAAAAGGTAAAGGTCAATAAACTAAAAAAAGTAAAATAAAATAAAAAAACTTACCTGGTGCACGACGGGACTAGCACGGTTAGTAGCGCGCCCATAGCGCGACCGCACTAGTGGCGACATAACATATGGCCATATGCGCGATCACTAGCGCGTCCGCGCTAGTGGCGTCGATCCAAGACAGAAAAGTGGCCTATTAGCGCGACCACTAGCTTGAGTCTACCCTCTCCCGCACACACCTGCATATGTCAGTGCTTACAACAATTCAATTACTCATCCCTTACACTATAAAAATTGCACATTGGGTTGCCTCCCAACCAGAGCCTTAGTTAATGTCGTGGAACGACAATTACAACAAATCAATGGGTTTCCTCCCATGAAGCGCTTGATTTAACTTCGTGACACAATGCAGAATGAGCGCATTTAAGGCTAGCTCAACCTCTTAGGTCCAGTGAGATGCATCACAGACACTTCCTTGTTCTCGTCCATACCCACATACGGTTTCAATATATGCCCATTAACTTTGAAGGTGTGGGAATCTTTTTCATAACCAATCTCTACAGCACATGAGGGAAAAACTTCGACCACATGAAATAGTCTAGACCATCTTGAGTTTACCCAGAAACCGTCTCAATCTTGAGTTATAGAGCAGCACCATATCTCCAGGTTTGAAGTTTCGATCCACAATGCTCTTGTCGTGTACCCTCTTCATTCTTTCCTATACAACCTCGTACTTTCAAAGGAAAGATACCTGAATTCCTCTAGCCTATGTAGTTCGGTGACTCGACTTGTGCCCGCATCATCAAGGTCCATATTTAACTGTTTCAGTGCCCACCAAGCTCGATGTTCCAGTTCTACCGGCAGGTTACAGGCCTTCCCGAACTCCAACTTGTACAGTGACATACCAATTGGCATTTTGAGTTAGGCCTAGAGTGCATCATCCAGCTTTTTCGCCCGATCAATTCTTGTGGCGTTTATAGTTTTTGTCAGCACACTCTTTATTTCTCGATATGACACCTCTGCCTGTCCACCTGTCTGAGGGTGATATGGGGTTTCCACCTCGTGGTGCACGTAGTACTTTGCTAACAGCTTCTCGAAGGCACGATTGTAGAAATGGGTGCCACTGATGATGGCCCTTGGGGTTCCAAAGCGGGTTAATATATTATTCTTCAAGAACCCCACCACCACTCGTGCATCATTGGCGGGGAGTTCTGCAGCTTCTACCCATTTGGACATATAGTCTATAGAAACAAGCATGTATTTATTGCCGTAGGAGCTGACAAAGGGACGCCGAAGTCAATCCCCCATACATCAAACACCTGGACCTCTTGAATCGGGTTCATGGGCATTCCATGACGACGGGGTATGTTCCCCGTCCTTTGACATTCATCACATCCCTTCACCCATTGGTGTGCATCCTTGAACATAGTTGTCCAGTAGAATCCGGCGTCCAGAACTTTAGCCGTTGTTCTGAATCCTCCAAAATGCCCTCCATATGCTGATGTGTGACATGCCTGCAAAACAAAAAATTGATCTATCTCGGGGACACACCTCCGGATCATATTGTCAATACAAATTCTAAACAGGTAAGGTTCATCCAATAATAATTGCGGCAGTCACGATAAAACTTTATCTTTTGAGCAGCTGAGAGTTCATAGGGCTCTATACCACTTGCCAGGTAGTTTGCAATATATACATAGCATGGAACTTCCTCCATGCTTGTGGCGAGTAGTTACTCGTCTGGAAAGGTTTCAAGAATATCCTCTGCTTCTACTGCACTTTCAGCTCCTTCAAGTCATGACAGATGATCCGCGACTTGATTTTTTGTGCCTTTACGGTCATGGATCTCTAGATCAAATTCTTCCAGTAGCAACACCCAACGAATAAGACGCGACTTGGATTCCTTTTTCTCAATCAAATACCTGAGGGCAGCATGGTCAGTGTAAACAATTACCTTAGAGCCGGTCAGGTATGATATGAACTTATCGAAGGCAAACACCATTTCCAGTATCTCTTTTTCGGTCACAATGTAGTTCAACAGAGCTCCACTCAATGTCCTACTCGCATAGTAAATTGGGTGCATTGTATTTTCCTTCCGCACTCCCAACACTGCTCCCACTGCGTAGTCACTGGCATCACACATGAGCTCGAATTGTTGCTCCCAGTCGGGGGCAACAATGATTGATGCCGTGACTAACCTCTTTTTCCGCTCCTCAAAACCTACCTGTAGTCATTAGAAAACATAAAAGGGTTATCTTTTTCGAGCAACTTACACAGGGGGTTGGAGATTTTGGATAAGTCTCTGATGAAACGCCGGTAAAACCCGACATTCCCAAGGAAGCTCCTTATTGCTTTAACCGATGTGGGAGGTCGGAGCTTTGCTATAACATCAACTTTAGCACGATCCACCTCAATTCCTTTTCTTGACACCAAGTGCCCCAAGATTATCCCCTTTTGTACCATGAAATGGCACTTCTCCCAATTAAGCACAAGGTTCGTCTCAATACATCACTTCAGCACTTGGGTCAGATTTGCTAGGCACTCATCAAATTAATTTCCCACCACTGAGAAGTCATCCATGAACACCTCCATTATATCCTCGACCATGTCAGTGAATATGGCCATCATGCATCTCTGAAACGTGGCAGGTGCATTGCATAAGCCAAAGGGCATCCTTCTGAAGGCAAAAATCCCGTAGGGACATGTTAATGAGGTCATGAAGACTGTCTTCCGGGGCAATGTAAATTTGGTTGTACCCCGAGTACCCATCCAGAAAACAAAAACGAGATATCCCTGCCAGTCTATCGAGCATCTGATCGATGAGGGGAAGTGGGAAGTGATCTTTCCGGGTGGCTAGATTCAACTTTCTGTAGTCCATGCAAATTCTCCAGCATGTGACGGTTCTTGTAGATATCAGCTCATTGTTGTCATTTTTTACAACCGTCATGCCACGCTTCTTAGGAACACATTGCACCGGGATAACCCAGTTGCTGTCAGAGATGGGGAAAATGATTCCCGCATCCAACCACTTTATAATTTCCTTCTTTACCACTTACTTCATGTTTGGTTCAACTTCCTTTGGTGTTCCCTGGAAGGTTTGTGACCCTCTTCCAGCAGGATTTTATGCATACAGTATGCCGGGCTGATCCCCTTTATGTCTGCCATGGTCCATCTAGTGGAAGTCTTACACTCAGTGAGTACCTGTGAGAGCTGTTTTGCCTGCACATCTAACAAACTGGATGAGATAATAACAGGTAAAGTAGAGTTGGGTCCTAGAAACGCGTACCTGAGATGGGCTGGCAATGGCCTCAATTCCAGCTTGGGTGGTTCTTCAAGCGATGGCTTGGCTGGCAGAGTTTCTCTCTTTTCTAAGTGTAGGTGCTCGAATTCCAGTGACCTCGGCGGCATGCCTTTGCCCTCAAGAGCAAACACCCATTCTGCCAATTCTTCCCCATTTTTCGCATTCAAATTCATCCAAATTGGCGAATTCACTTGGTCGCCTCATGGATTTATACACATTATATGTAATTTCCTCGTTGTTCAATCTCATCTTAAACTCCCCAGTTTCACAATCAATGAGGGCTCGCCCTGTGGACAAGAATGGCCTTCCCAAAATTATGGGAATCTCCTCATCCACTCTGCAGTCCAGTATCACAAAATCTGCAGGGAACACAAACTTCCCTACCTGCACCAATACGTCATCAAGAATTCCTGACGGTCTCTTTACCGCCCTGTCTGCTAGCTGCAACAACGTAGGGGTCGGTCTAGCTCTACCAATCCCCAACCTCTTGTAGATGGCCAAGGGAATAAGATTAATGTTGGCCCCTAAATCACAAAGTGCCTTGGCAAAGGCAAAGTTACCAATGGTGCAGGGAATGGTGAAACCCCCTGGGTCAGACAGCTTTTCCGCAATTGGTCGGGTAACAACGGCACTGCAGGTCTGAGTAAGGGTCACTGTGGCCAAGTCTTGGAAGTCGAATTTTTGGGACATCAAGTCCTTCATCATTTTGGTATAACCAGGCATCTCGTTCAGAGCATGAATAAAAGGAATATTTACCTAAATTTGTTTCAACATATCCAAGAACTACTAATACTGCTCATCTTTCTGGTACTTCGCCAGCCTCTGTGGGAATGGTGTTGGAGGTCTCTTCTTCCCAATGATTTGGGAATTTTCTTTGTTAGACACTACCTCTATCACCGGTTCTTGGGTTGTCTCAGCCTCAACTTACGTGCTGGGTTCTTCCTCGGTAGGCTGCACTGTCACCTCAGTCTGTTTTGTTAAATCATCAAATTCAATGGGCACTGGTACCAGTGTCTCAGCCTATCTGCTTTCCCGAGCTCTTTCCTGCTCCAAGTCTAAGTCCCTGCCATTTCGTAGACTCACCGCCATTAGCTGCTTTGGACCCTGATATTTATGATTTACCTGAGTGTCAGCAGGCAATGTCCCAAGAGGACGATTATTCAAAGACATCGAGATCTGGCCCATTTGCACTTCAATATTTTTTATAGCTGGCCCATGTGCATCTACTCTCTCACTTATTTTTGCAGCTGACCCAATAACCTGCTGTATCATTGCTTTAAGTCTTGAAAACTCATCTTCCTGTCTCCCACTGTGTTGTTGTTGAGGGGGGTGATAAGAATGCTGCTGATTCTGATTCTGATTATTGTACCCCTGCGGCCTTTGGTAAGGTGCCACATTACCCTGAGGTCGCATGGCTCCCATGTTTCCACTGTTGTGCTGTTGTTTAACTGGCCTTTATGGTTGATTTTGTTGGTCCCAATTTTGTCCACCCTATCGCTGACCCCCATAATTTGACACATAGTTCATATTTTTCAGGGTAGTGATGATGATCACATTCAGCATTCCACTGATTACCAAGTGGCTGACTAATGCAAGATGTGCATAAGCCCCAATTAGTTGTATCCATAATATGTACCTGTTGCTTTTGCCCTCCACCTTTTTGGTTAGTATGCTCATCTGTTTTATCAAGGTGGCCATATTTTCAGCAAGATTGTTGGATGGATCGAAGGGCACTGAGTGAACTACCGGAGTAATGGGTCCATTCCTGGTTGTACACCCCAAATTCTGCACCATTTTATCAAGCATGATCTGGCTTCCTCTCCACGTTTTGCTCAAGAATGTTCCACCAGCTGAAGCATCTACATTTGCCTTTACAGTATCCGCCAGACCCATATAGAAACGCTGCCCCAACATCTGCTCTTAAATACCATGGTGCAGACAGATAACCAACATTCCTTTAAATCGTTCCCATGTTTCCCGCAATGTTTCAGTTCGCTTCTGTCTGATGCTCAAGATTTCATCAATTTGTTGAGTTGTCTTCTTGGGTGGATGGAATTTGTTCACGAACTGCTTAACTAACTCCTCCCATGTGGTAATGGAATTAATGGGGAGCGAGTTTAGTCAAGTTTGGGATGCTCCTGTCACTATGAATGGAAACAACAACGGTTTTATTGCTTCCTGAGTGACGTTTGGCTGCCTCTGAGTTTTGCAAATTGACAGGAGATTCTTCAAATGTTGTTGGGGATCCTCAATGTATGACCCCGAAAATAGTCCCCGGTTCTGCAAACAGTGCAACATATTGTTTGTAATCTGAAAGGACTTAGCCTGTATCTGAGGGACTACTATTGCAGTGGCCAAATTCTTCAATGTGGGTGGTGCCCAGTCATATAAGGGAGCCTCTGGCACAAGAGGTGCCACTATCTACGCAACTGGGTCTACCACGTAGTCAGGTTGGCGGATAAATTGGTCAAGGGGATCTACCGGAACATTTGGTGCCCCTAGGAAATCACATATGGCCTTGGTCGAAAAGTCTACCAAA